>CM062831.1:3278732-3432072 GCA_031772345.1 Himalopsyche anomala | reverse complement strand
ATATACCATATGGGCTATTAAAAGGTAAAGTTAGCCAACAAGTAAAATGTTAAAACCTTTTTCTTGTAAAGTCACGTATTTATTTGATGTTTTGGTGGATTACATATTTTTATTTAACTTTTCCTGTTCTACGCTCAAGAAATGCGACCCCAATACCCACATTTTCTTAAATATCTATTTTAATATGGGTGATACAATGTTTATATTTAAGGTATTCTTATATGAACCTTTTGTTGAAGAAACAAAATATATACTATCGCTAGTTCCGTCTCTATTAAATAAAACAGAAAAGAAAAATTAAACTAAATAAAAAAGATCCTCAAAGTAGAACAAAAAACGGATTGAAGTGCACGAAGTTAAAGATAATAATTTATGTATCCTCGAATACTATTCTCAAAAAAAACACAATATCTTCCATACATCGATGAGTCATTTTATATAAATACGCGATAACGCGAAAGCGGTCGCTCGTAAAATAGCATTTCCAACGATTGCTGGGCTAATCTCGTCAGTTGCGATTTTATGTGTGTGCTGGGATGACGTCTTTTTTTACGCGCAATTTAAAATATAATTATTTATTAAAAAAACACGGATTTTTATAAAAAGTGAATGAGGAATGATGAAAAAAGATATTTTAAAGCCCTTAAACTATTTTTTTTTTGAAATTCATAAGAATAAAGCCAATAATTAGGAAACCACTGGGGTCCTTAAATGACTCCCATCGAAAGAGATGTATTTTTCTAGTCTCCGAGCCGCGAGTGTTAACGAAGAAAACACTATTGCGATGTGTATTAACTGAGGTAATTTTTCTTTTACGATAATTCAAGGCGTCTAGAATATTACAATGTGTCTATTTTTTTTTTCTAAAATACCACTTGGCTTACTTCAGTTCTAATGGGCCCTTATTATGATTTGGTATTTTAAGTAAATTACCTATTTTAATGTCCACGATGTATCATTTAGTATTATGATCGGAATAAACGTTTTTACACTATAATACAATTTTAGGGTGTTCACTGTCAATACTTAGTGGAAAGGTATTATATCAGTTGATAATGCTCACCATGAGCGAAACCAGTCCTTATCTTGGTAAATAAAAGTAGAAATAAGTAAAAAAGAATATTGTGTTTTTCTTAATATAATATAAGTTGATTATTTAGTTTAATATCTTACGATTGACGTATCTATTTTTTGTGTATAAAATTCTTTTTTATATTTACAGCAAGGTAAGAAGTCAACGACAATGGTTTCGGTCACGATGTTCTCAAGCTTGAATCCGAATGCGAAAACATTACAGACATATAAATTGACTTATATATTTATACTCTTACTTGAGAATGTATGCTATGTATTTGTCATCTTTGATTAGTCTTATTCTAAAACGGGTCGAAGTGAGAATGATTATCCAAGTAATATTATTATTCTAACCCTATTCTTACTCTCTCCAAAAAAAAGGGCTAAGGAATCGTCAAAAAACAAGACGACTACGTCTCCGACCTTAGCTTAAAATACGACTTACGACCAAATTATTTTTGTAGACTTAGTAGCATGCAGTGGTGTCGCTTTGATCGTAGTGATTTGAATACACATTTTTTTAAAAATACCCTAAGTTATAAGTTTTTTTAGCCCAACTCCAATTTTTACAGACCAACTCGCACTCCACAGTCCAGCGAAAAAGAGAAATACAGAATAACTCTTTGTTGAGATAAGCTTTTTTAGACGTTTACATGTCTCACATCGGGAACAAACTTGGTTATAAAAAGATAATGATGTATAATTGCAATTATCGAGATAATTTCTTTTCAGATATTGGTTACATTCTTATTAATCTTTTAAACTGATTTTTAATTTGATAGCCTTTGTCTACTGGCGACGTCAAATCACCAATGACGTTTTGTGATCACTGGGGCTGTATACCCCATCAAAGGACACATTTGCATACATATACCGGTATTCAAATAAAGCATGTATGCTTGCTAGGTTTAAATTATCCGTTTCATTCTTACCCAAAATAGGATGAAAAAAGGTCGATAAGGTTACAAGAACTTCCCGTTTTATAATATATTCTTTATCTAAAACGAGTCCCTAAACTTATCACTAAAGTTAAATAAAGTTTTTATGTGTATCAAAAAGTATCATATAACCAAAACACGATTGTTTTTCAACAAGCACAATTTAAAATGTCATGTTAATCATATATCTACTCTATTTTATTTTTTGTAGATCTTCTGAATAATGAATACCAAGAAGTTATTTTTGTTACCTGGTGATTTTATGTCAATTGTAAATACTTTCAACAGTTAAAATTATCCTTTTCAAACATACATACTTGAGGAGCAAACATAACAAAAAGTGATTTGTCACAAATTTTGAAAAATACTGATAATATCAGTTCTGATAGTAAATATTAAAATCTATGAATGAAAATCATAATTAATGTTCAAAAGAAGGTTTTTTCATGTACAGACTAAATCATAAAATTGACACATTCAAGCAAACCGTGACTTTTCCAACACTCAAATCATCATTTCCCAAGCTTTGTATTTGTGTTACAAATCACTTTTTGAATGTTTGCTTCTCAGTCCTCACTTGATAATCATATATTTTTTTTAATTCATGCCCGCTTTCAATTAAGAGAATATGACCTTCTTATAGAGCTATTTTAACAGAAGTTTTTATTCGAGAACTGTTACTCAGTCGCACAACCTCTATTTTTAGTAGTAGGGGTAGAAAGGATAGAGTAGAACAGGACTAGTGGTTGGCTAATCACTCTCGCTTCACAGTGTTATTTAAATATTGGAATGGTGGAGAGGAATCACAAACATCCATGCTTTGAAACAGAAATCTAAAAATCGATAGAAAAAATGCTGTCCGTAATGGGATTCGAAGCCGTGAGTGCCATACACAACAAACATGAGAAAATATGCAAGAATATTAAATTTGAATCGTTCAAACTATGTACATTCTCACAGATTTTATCACTAACGACCCGGGTTTCGCTGACAGTTCAAGTTCATCCATGCACTTGAATGTCTGTAGATGCCGAAAGGCGAATCCCGGATCGTTAGTGACAAAATCTGTGAGAATGTACATAGTTTGAACGATTCAAGTTTAATATTGAAATTCCACCAAGAAACTTCAGTCGAAATCTTAAATTAAAGAATATTAAAACTGAGACTGCAATGTCAAAACTTTAATTGATGTTCATTTCTAGCATGTCGTATATTTTCACATCTGTGCAAGGTATTTAATAACACTATAAAAAGTTACAGCGGGCGCGTAGATTCGAGTAATCGTAGTCTAATGCATATCAGAGGCATCGCTGTAGTGCTACGCCGAGTCTCTACGTTCCATCATTACTTATAAAAACTTCCGGCGGCTTCTTTCAAACTCCCATTTCCGTTTTACCTTTTCTACCTTTTATATTTCGAAAGTTTTTTGGTCTATAAAGTCGTTATGAACTAATGCATGCAGTGGTATTCCGTCATCAAAAGACGATCTGTTGCAGATGGCGATTTTTAGTAGTGGTCCACTTAAAAACCTCTTTGTTCATCAGAAGTAGTATTGTATATTTTTCTTTTACAATTACGATAATCTGTCTCCACCGTGTAGTGTAAAAACAATGACAATAAAATGATTAGAACTCTTTTGATTTTTACTATTTAGCTAGAATGGATTATGCAGCAGTGGCGGCCGGTCAATGTGGCATTAAATCAATGCACCCCTTGTTTATGCAGAGGCGTTTATATTTCATGAAATAATATTCAAACATAACATTTATACCATTCACTCATTTTAAATTCTTCGTGTATTTTATTCTATATAATAACAATAAATTCTTTAGAACATTTTATTTTGTTTTATTTTAGACAATAAACAAATTATGAATTTAAAATGAGTGAATGGTATAAATTTTATGTTTGAATATTATTTCATGAAATATAACCGCCTCTGCATATACAAGGGGTGCATTAATCCAATGCCACATTGACCAGCCGCCACTGATTATCATTGAAAATATAATTTCCGTGGCAAAGAAAACCTTCCTTAAATCGTAAGTTGAATTCTTACTACGTTATTTGAAACTAAAAAATAGTCAAAACAGAGACTTTTTAAAATCAATATCTGCTCCTAATGTGAAGTATATGGCTTTCGAATAAAGTTATTTCAACAGAAGTCTGCTCATTTGGTCAAACTATGTTTTTCGAAGAGTGTAAGGATAGAAAATATAAGCTTTACTTTTACCCTACGTTTCTAAAAAATACTTAATATATGTTGCTGGCCTTTTAGGAACCAAGTGAAAATATTTTTTTTTAAATATAAGTCCTGAGTTTTTACAGTCGATTAAAAGGCGGTAAGTGTTAAAACATGTTTTTTTCAATTTGTTCTTTAAGGGCCAGCAACATATCGGAATTATTTTTTAGCACCGCAGGGAAGTGTTAAGACTGGCCTATTGGCTAACTTATCGCTCTCGATACGTCACGTTATTTTAGAATTATAAGAGGGGGGCTATTTTTTTATTTCACAAACATCCATGTGTTCAAACAGAAAACGATAAACCAAATTTTGAAAAAATAATGTTTGTATTGGGATTCAAAGTCAATGACGTTGACCACTGCGCTTAGGACCCGATAATTTTTCAAAGATAATAGATAAAAGCAATCAAAGTAAGTAACAATGTAGTAGCAACAGAAGTAACAATGCGGCAGTCTTCCATGTACCATTATTGGTAAACATTGCCATTATTGTTTCGTCAATTTTTTTCACATATAACCTTGTAGTACTCGGGTCGCGAAAGGGCAATATTTAACTGAGTGTTAACCACTTGAATACCAAGCGGACACAGGTGTCCGGAACATATGTAAGCGAGCACGGATGTACAAGACATTTAAAAAATCAAATACTTGGTAATCTAATAGAATATAAGCAATATTTTGATGAATATGTGTAGTGCTATCTATATTGAGTCAATATAGGTTTTCGAAATATAAAATTCGAGTGTATATTAGGCAAAAATATTTTTCTCAAAAACACGCAGTATCTCTGGGACATAGTAATGATTTATTTGCGCGGTATTCAAACGGTTAATTAACCCATTGGCATGAGAAATGAATGTACATTACGGGCAGTAAAGGTCCAACTAACTTAGTCAACATCAACATCAACATCAACAGCTACAATAAAATAAACAATTTTATACTTTTTTCTCACTTTTACTCCGCGATAAAAATAGTTTTCTCAACTGGCCAATTATTACGGTTCCACCGCATTAATAACTCACCACTGAAAAAGAAAAATACCTCTAGCGATTTCGTTTTTTTTTTGTTTCAAATAATTACGTTGGCAGGTGCCGTAATGGGTTTTCATTAATAAAAGTAGCGTATGTGTTTAGCAAATCGCCTAGTGACAGTTTTATTTATTAGAGGTCTAGTATGACTCTGATGAAGGCAATTTAGCCGTAATGGCCGAGCCTGATGGGAAACCCCGACAGGTAGATACTACCTTTTACATTTGCGTGGATTCAAAATCAATTGACGGCTCAGTACACAGCCTGCGTGTGTTTCTTATTGAACCTTCTCTGCTTAAGGGCTTATTAGCTTTTATATGCTGTATACTAACTAAAGTTTGGTGTTAATTACAGTTCTGATTTGGTATTTAAATCAGGTAGCAAAACTGAGACAACGAAGATTCACACTGCAGTGGAACCACCAATTACACTACTCCGAAATACGCGCTGGATTGAAATATTCGCCGCAAATCCCCCAATTGAAAGGTGACATTCCGTTGTCGATGTTACGAGACGGCCGTCTGCGCGGTGCATAAGTCAAATGATGGCTAGCGTCTGTGTTTTCAATACCTGTCAGGCTATACACGCATAGCTGGGCGACGATCTGTGTGCTGGATTTTGCGCACGCTTTGCATTTTATCACTTAGTAACTAAATATTTCATCCATATTTTTTTTTTGGAAAAAAACAAAATCGATAATTTTGTATGAGATTAGGGATTTTTACACTACTCCCAATTACACTAGTCCAAATTACACAATCCCGAATTTAGTGTAAATGTAGGTTTTACTGTATATCGTTGGCATTCGGACAGAAAACGATTATCTCAAAATCTTGTTTTTAGAAAATCGACTCTTTCAAATATCATTAAGCGATATTTTCTTAAATAGTCAGGTTGTTCACTATTGCTAAATTTATTTCCAATGGTTTAACCCTTCCTAATTGATGCAACTCATTATTTAATCATTTAGTTACGTAACTTTCAATAGTAGAATCATTATTAATTGTTTGTTTTTCTATCATCCCCTCTTTGCCTACCGTTTTTATATTTATGATAAATCAGAATAGTAAAATTAAAATCATTCGTACCTAAACAAGCATTTGTGAAAGTAAGAATGTCTGAAGATGCCTCTGAAAGAGGCACAACACGTGTCACAGTTTGTAGCACAATATGTGGAATAATCTAAGTTATTTTATATTAAAATAAATTCCACAAAGTTACCGCCGAAAGTATCATTAAGCGAATTGAAATGAAGTGAGGTAAGAAAAATAAATAAGCATATTTTTTCAATTGATCAACATTTTGACAGCTCAAAAACGTATAGCCGTCTAATTGTCTTTGGGTAGCTGTAGAAATAAGAAATCTATACAACTAAAAGTTATTAATATTTTTATTTCTGCCAACAAATTGACTTATTACGTGTTGCTTCTTTAAATATTAAAATAAATAAATTTAATATGAACGAGCTTGTTTTGTCAGACGATAGAGTATGGTTATATCTATTGATCTGCATTCTTAACTAAAAACACCCAATTTTTGACGTATCGTTTTTTGGCAGTATACCGGTGACATATTTATCAAAATAGAACGTAAACGAAGCGGTACAATTGAGAAGCTATTAATTTATGTCCAAATAACATAAATAAACCACATTTTTTACAGAAGGATTTGAGTATTTTTTTTGAGAACACAATCAAAATTGATTGATTACTCTTTTGATATAGCAAACGTAAAAAATCTTAATTAATGTTGTTTGGTGACACGGTAAAAAGTATATGTGTAAAGTCTAAGAAAATTTATTACCAGCATTAATTGATCGAATCAACAATTTATCGTCTACAAATGATATCCGATTTATTG
Organism: Himalopsyche anomala; assembly: GCA_031772345.1. Classification (NCBI taxonomy): domain Eukaryota; kingdom Metazoa; phylum Arthropoda; class Insecta; order Trichoptera; family Rhyacophilidae; genus Himalopsyche; species Himalopsyche anomala. The sequence goes on along the minus strand of CM062831.1, from coordinate 3,424,925 downwards.
ATTATTTTAAACTTATTAGAATCGAAAAAATATACTCATCAAAGCATAAGGCAGAAACTTAAAATAAAAAACCTTTTAATCATTTAAACAAACACATGTCTTACTTCTGGACGGTAAAATATAATAGCTATATATTGTGCTGTATATTTATGCTGTATATTGTTTGTTTGATGATTAATGCAGTGATAAGGTGCTAGTGATGTATTGCGGGTGGTACATCTTCCAAGTCTTGAATGTTTAGTTTTTTTAATATTCTTTTAAAATCTGATTGAAAAACTTGGTCCAGTTGACAACATCCTTGACTTCGAGTACAAATACCGGTACGTTAAGTTTCATAAATTGAGTTCTGATACGATTAATGGATTTATGTTTGAGAGAATGGATGTAGAGCAGGAAATTTTCTCAAATTCATTTAATCCTAAAACTGGACAAAGTGAGAGCGATTAAACATTTGTCTTGACTGACTTAACCATCTAATTCTATTCATACTCTCTAAAAGAGAATGTTTGCTCCACTGAAAAATCTCTTTTATAAAAAGCTTTAGTTCCATTAAAAGTTCACATGTAGACGGGAGCAGACGAGGTTGAAAATATTAAATATATTTATATAAAAAAGTGAAAATAATTATAATATGGCATCTCATACAAGGAATTTGCTGCTTACGACAAAAGACTGTTAAATATTTGGCGACGTCAAAGGACTTTACTGTCACTTTATAACATTCTATTTAAAAAATATCTTTTCACAGTAGGCAAGCTTAGTTAACATTTTTAGAATATGTACGGTATGCTTTTTTTTTACTTCACCAGTAACGGGAAATGTATTTAGTTTTGAAATTAATTGATTTTATCATACATATTATAGTGTATATATTTAATACAACAAGTATATAACATTTTTAGTCCACAGTGACAGTTAAAAATAATGATACTAAATTTATTAAGCTCATTTAAGTAAATCTACGATTTCTTTATTTGTATTTTTTTATTTGTGAATTCAAAAGTAAAATAAGATTATTAATTAGATTGTAGAAGCCAAAGGTTTTTAGCTTTTTAGTAGGAATATTTATTATTTTAGCTTAGGTTAGGTTATTCAAATGCCTCCGGATAACAGGAAAGTACCAAATTATTTAGTGATTATTAAAAATGTATTCAGCAACTCTTTCTATATGATGTTTTTATGAGTGGGATTTCGCTTAAATTTTATGATAAGAAGATAACTTTATATACAGTGGTCGACTAAAAATTGCCTCCACAGATGAACAGTTGATCGTTTTGCTACTTATTTGTAAATGCGATTAATATAAAATGAAGACAATTTTCCGTATAAAAAAACAAATACGTATTTTTCATTGCTAGTTTATTTGAAATTTATCACATTATGAATATTGCAAAGACAACTCTTTGCAGTATTAAGAATAGAATAACTAAGCTGTGATTAATTAGTATTATAAGAAAATTTCATTTTAAAGTTTACTTATTACATTATATTATTAGGTCGAATATTAATAGGAATTTCTACGGGCGTGATAGAAGGCGAAGTCAAAATGATCAGACAATTTCAGTTAATATCATTAAAGTTTTAATCACATTAATAGAATGACCTCAATCTCATTTTAATCAAATCACTGAGCTCTGTCTGGACTACGATCTAATTAATAAGAGGTCGGAATCTATGCAGCGAGCGAATCAGAATCTGATTCGAGAGTCGTCAATTAGAATCTTTAACTTTTCGAGAGGCTCTTGTGGGAAATCTAAGTCCATTAAACAAATGAAACTTGACAAAATAACACACCGGGGATGTAGACCAGAAGAGTTTTGTTATATTTGCTTGTGTTGGAAAGGGTTATTTAAAACCTTTGTTTTAAAGTTAGACAAAAGAGAAAAGTTAATCCTTAAATCGATTTGATTAATCTGTTTTGGAACTATTATCATAAAGTTGCTTGCTTCTTATATTTTATGCATAACATATTTTTATATATTAAAATTAATTATTGTCGGCTACTGTATTGAAGTTATTACAGTTTTAGTCTAGTTCCCGATAAGATCAATATATATTATTTTCAAATTAAGGGTCTTGAGCATTGGGTTTCGTGGTTTTTTTCTTTCTTAAATTGATCTTGAGTGAAATTAAAAATCATAATGTGCTTTAAAATATCTACGATAAATTAAAAGTATTGAAAATAATAACAAAAAAGTATTGTGAATATAAAATAGTTTTATTTTTTAAGCATCAAGATGAGTTAAGTAAATATTATTTGAAAAAAAAAACATTTCGTCTCAAACCATAACAGTTTTATAATTAAACATGGAAAATACATTCCTGTTTTTTCTTGACTGGGTATCTAATATGGCTCAAAAAATTTCTCAGATGATGTATCTAACAAAAAAAAAAATGTTCTTAAAACTGAGGAAAATATTGCAGTTCTTTATACACTATTGTGAAGTCAAAACCTCGCCTTGCATTGTAAAATAATACTTGCGATACCACGATATTTTGGTGTTTGAAACATATTTTTATTTTATATATTTATATCGATATAGCACGTTGCATTTTGACAGAGCACTTCAAAATATGAGAATTGTGATTTAATTCTTTATGAGACAAGTCAGAATAAATACTTGATCTCTACGACAGGGAGATATGCCCTTTTGAAATATGACTCTTTTCCTAGAAATCTACATAAATATTTAAACACTGTGCCATACCCTACAAACGGGATTTCAGGCAACTTTTTTTGAGTTAAATTTACTTTTTGGCTTTGCCGTTCATTGCTAAATTTGAGGTTTGGAAAATCGTATTCGCGGAATTAAGCACGACTGTAATTTTATTTTAACATGGAAAAAATTTCTTCTCGTCGCTTTTATTTGAATATATTTTAAGGATTTTTTGATTTTCTCTCCGTTGCAAAATCGAACGGTAAATAATATAATGATGGTTTGACAATAATTTTTTCTACATCCGAAACGAAGTAAATGATAAAAAAAAGATCAATTTAATAAACGAAACTTAAGCCTTGATTGCACAACTGAGAACATTTAATTTAATATACAATTTGGTAGGTTATAACATTTTAACGGTAATTTCAAGCAATTTTAAAGACATTCAGAGTTTGTTAACATCTTGTAGCAATGTAGTAAATAAAAGATAAGCAATTCAACATTTTTATTAATCAAATTTCCCATACATTATTTTGTATTTTTTAAAAAATTATGTCCACTCCCAGTGTGGAGCATATGGCTTTTCAACAGAAGTTTTCTACGAGAACCGTTTGTTACTCAGTCGCTCAACCTCTCTTTTTTTAAAAGAGAGTAGTAGGAATTGAAAGATAAGGCCAGGACAGGACTTGTGGTTAACTAATCGCTCTCACTACGCTTAGCTATTAAAAGATCGGAAAGAGTGGGAAGGATTTTTTTAGACATGACAAACACCCATGCCTTCGAACAGGAATCAATAAACCAATCGAAAAAGTCCCGGCAAGGGTGTATACAAGTAGTTGTGCTATATTCTATATTATTATATAACGAAACTCATAATGATCAATATTTTTTAATTGTGGAATTAATCTGAAAATTGTTATTTATTTTCTAAATAAAATATTATAATTTATTATCTAAAAATAGCAAATAACATATTAGAAGTAATTATCTTAACAATACAATTTATACTGTTTGAGCATTGGTTTTAGAAAAATAAAAGCTCCTCAAAATGATGGCTAAAGCGCGAATAATCATGATCCTTAGCATTGCCATCAACCGAACCAGCGCAGGATGTACATAATGCAGGATTCGTGTAATTTATTTCTATTGCCTGGCATCATTTCGGAATTGTGAATCATTATTCAAGGAAATTGATGAGCCGTTCCATCAATATGAAAGCTATCGCCGTTCATAATAAATTCACTCGCTTAGCATTATATCTGTATTACGTTAAATAACGAATACAATCCGTCTGACCACGGTTACTACCAATCAAGACAAACACACTATTTATTAATAAAAACACAATATTCCTTTGTACTTCATTCCACTTTATTAATTAGGTTAGGACCGGTTTCGCTCATTGCGACCATTTTCAGGTGATAAGAAAAATATAAAAACAGTGGTATTTATACAAATTTAAATTGAAATAAAAGGTGTAAGCAACTATTAACAATGAAAAGTCCCCGAAATGGACCAGAGTGCTTATTTAACAAAAAAAATGCTGTGTTTTGACAAATAATAAGAATAATGTTCTGAATTTTTTAATTTTTTTAATCCATGTCCACTACCAATGTGGAGCATATGGCCTCCTAATGGAAGTATCTCAACAAAAGTTTTTCCACGAGAATTGTTTGTTACTCAGTCGCTCAACATCACTTTCTTTTTCACAGTGAATAGTATGAAAAGAAGGATAAGACTAGAACAAGACTAGTGGTTGGCTAATCGCTACTGCTACACCCAATTATTAAAGGATCAGAAGGATGAGAGGAGAGGAAAATAATGTGAATTGATATCACAAACACCCAGTCTTCGATTACAACTTTGAATTGAATAATTCTACAATTCACTGTGATCTGACCGGGAATCCAACCCAGACCTGCGTGATCGGTAGAACAAGCTCTAACCAACTGGGCAACAGCAGGCGACATCTGGATATTTACCATTCCTCAAATAATTAACTTAATATCAGACGTTTTTCTCAAGTTGTAATTATTCGCATAGTAAAATACTTGGATTTTGTACTCCTACTATTATTAATACGTATTATTATTTTGAATGTATGAATTATTGTGTTATATAATTGGCTTGTAGCCATGTTGAAGATAATCAAGTTTTGACACGTAATTTTATCTCATAACTACTGAGATGTTGAATTCGCTACTATAACAAGAAGGGTGCAAGTGTCTTTGTTAATTTATTGAATTATTTTCTTCCACCTCTTCCTGTTTTACCCCTTATGTCACTGATAATAATAATTACTTAATATTCGTAGCACTTAGCCTAGCTATAGTTAATATTATTGTAAGAGATGAAGATATGCTGAGTAATTAAGTAACACGCAGTTTTCATATTCTTGTAAAAAAAACATCTGTTAAGACACACCTTAGGAGTCCATAAATAATATTATCACTGGTGAATGGTTCCACAGATTCATCCCATTTTTTAATTTAATTTTAATTAGTATAAGTATAAATGTCACCAAAGTCAGCTTATAATAATACAAATAAAAATCGAGTGTAGTTATGAAGAAAACAGAGAGCTTTGTTCAAACTTTTAAATAAATCAATCAGGCTGATTTTTAACGAACATCTATACTAAATTTGAATCATTCAAATTATGTACACTCCCACAGATTTTGTCACTAACGACCCGGGTTTCGCCTTTCGGCATCTTCAGGCGTTCAAGCGCACGGATGAACTTGAACTGACTGATTCCGAAAGGCGATCCTGAAGATCCTGGATCCTGAGGATCCTGAAGATGCCGAAAGGCGAAACCCGGGTCGTTAGTGACAAAATCTGTGGGAGTGTACATAATTTGAATGATTCAAATTTAATATTGAAATTCCACCAAGCACCTTCAGTCGAAATCTTAAAAGAAAATCTTACATTAATAGCCGATAATGTTGGCTGGCTGAATGGCTAGCGGCTGAGTGAATGTAGGTCCGGAATTTTACCTTTTTCCCGATTTTAATTAGTATTCATGATAACGTCTAGAATGATGGTAAAAATAAAATACTGCAGGGCTGTCGATATATGTCCCGGGGTCTTCTTCTTATTCTCCGAAATATATTTGTTTGCATACTTGAAACATTAAAAATTTTCTAAAAAATATGAAATATGAATACTATTTTTTTGTGATATAATGATTTTTATAATTATATTTTATTACATCTGCTATTTGCATATTTTGTTTTGCAGTCCCGGTGAATTTTAGTTCTTTTAGAGAATTGGGTGTATTCCTAAAAAAAATCCACCTAGAGAGTTAATTAAGTTTAGTTTTTCTGGCTTATTCAATAAATAGGTTTGCAATTTATTTTTCACGCCAGTAAATTTTCTGAGTATTTAAAAAATGCAACAAAAATTCCCCCCAGTTGAGGGCAACCCGCTTACAGCTAGTGGTCTATAAATTTATTTAGATACAATTGTTGATCGTTAATAAAGTATCCACTAATATCCAAAAACAGCAAGTCACTAAATCTGTTTTTGCATTTAATCAATAAAACAAAACGAAAAGTGTGTTTATTTTTTTGTTTTGATAATTATTATCTGGTTCATGTGGAATTTTTGCATATCTACGCTCGATTCGAGTCTTTTTGCATTGTCACCGAGCGATTCCGGTACGCAAATAAAAGCATTTCGAGCACTGGCGCTTAGCGAATCCATCTTAGTACAGGTACAGTGTGGCACAAAAGCTTCATACACATCGATGGCTGTCAAATATTTACCCACTCAGCGCTCGAGTAAAATAACAAGTCGTGGCAAATTCAGTTCTGTCTCTCCTTTTATATTCGGGTTGTTTACTCCTCAAATACGATCGATTCTGAATTCTGAATCGGCACAAGAGCCAACTTTGAAATAGCGGTGAGGCTTCTTATCTTTCACTCTTGAATAATATATTAATTTTATCAGATTTGCTACTCGAAAGCCTCCGTTTGCCAAATTTGAACGGAGTCGAGCTTAGACTTACTGGAAAAATAATGGTGCAATTAATTTGAATTCACTCGAACGAAAGTTTCTATATTTGACTGTATTATCTTTGTAATTAAGCGTTTGATTTAAATGAAATTGGATAATTTTTGTTAAAAATTATTCTCGTTTATATTTTACTCGTTACAGACAAATTTTGCTAATAAACTCACATAAGCGATCTTTCAGGCATTGTAGTTAATAAAAACCTCGATCAACTACGAGTTTTAAATAAATTTATTTTAAAACTCTCAATATCCAAAGACAGTCCGTTAAAAAAAATATTACTAGGACTTTAATTTTAGTTCATCATTGCGGTAAATACATTCCATTGATTAAAACATATCCCAATAATTTTATGTTACCTTTTTTCTAGCATGACAGCGTAGTTAAAGAATGTAGATGTCTCTCACCTAGAAAAATAAAAAAACACATCTGATTAGTTTTTATAATGAACTTATAACAAATCGGTAGTAGGTGAAATTAGTCACAAATATGTTCATGAGGTGAAATTTGTTGTGATCAATATTAAAAATAGTGGCATTATTGCACATATTTAAATTATATTATATATACATATATACCAAAGTCAGTTGTAAAATATACATGAAATGATTGATTCCTAAATTGCAATGATTTTTAAGATGTTTATTTTTAATATTAGGTAAAATTGGCATAACTTAACGACTGTCGAAAAGAAAAAAGACGTAACCCACACATAGCAAATTTTACAGGAGGCACAAAAACGTGTTTTGATGATTTAGGGCCATATGCAAATTTTGAAATATACACAACCTGGAAGTGCACGGAGACTTGTAAACTGGTGTTTAATTGACATAATGTAATATTAATTAAAGAAATTGTCTAGAAAAAAAAAAATCAGTCTTTTTTCTTGGTTTAAATTTTCACAAGCTCATATTTTTTCAAACTCAAAAGAGTTCAATTTAGATACTAATTCTTCATTTGCAGCTTACATTCTTGTGATAGAACGTGTATCAATTTTGATATATTGTAGTTTTCGAAAAAAATCTGTTTTGAAAAAACTGTGGGTTATGTCCTTTTTCCTTTCCACAGTCGATATAAATAAAACACTGTTTTGTAATAATTCCACATTTATAAGATTGTATCAGAACGAGTTTCACTTATTTTCTCTTTATTAATATTATTATTCCTCTCTTTTCTTAAATGTAGTACAAGAGATAATATGATGGATGACTGTAGGAGGAAACTTAAAAAAAATAGTGTACGTACTTAAACAAAGAGAAGTTGAGCAACTGAATAACAAACAGTTCTTGTAGAAAAAATTTGTTGGAATACTTCAATTAGGAAGCTAAAAACTTCACATTGGAAACCGAAATGGATTTTTTTATATTAACCACTTGAATTCCAAGCGGACACAGGTGTTCGGAACATATGCAAGCGAACACGGATGTCCAAGACATTTAAAAAATCAAATACTTAGTATTTATTCTAAGCAATATTTTGATGAATATGTGCAGTGCCATCTATACTGAGTCAATATAAGTTTTTAAAATATCGAATTCGAGTGTATATTATGCAAAATTATTTTTCTCAAAAACACGCAGTATTTCTGGGACATATTAATGATTTATTTGCGCGGTATTCAAATGGTTAAAATTGCAAATAATATTTCTTGATGTCAATAACTACAAAATTGTACACGAATGTGTTAAGCGTGTCTAAGAAAACTATAACATATAGTTTAAGTGAAAATGGATGAGCCTTGTCAACATAATCCAGATAGATCGAAGGAACAGAGATTGGTACACGATATTAGTAAGTTAGTATGCCGGAAACTGAACGAGCGTTTGTAGTACAAATCCTTTCGAATTTGTTAGCTCAAATTTAGTAATTTTTTTCTGATTCTATTTTAAGAACATTCTTTTTAATCTTTTTTTATCGTTAGTCAATTTTCTCACAAGAAAAAAAAAGTATTTCATATGATACCAAGGCGTCAAATATTAAAAAAAAACTATGTGTATATGAGCCTAATTATTCAGTAAATTTTCAAAGGTAATTTTAAAATTATTTTTTTTAATTGATTTATCGATTTCTGTTTGAAAGTATGGCTGTTTGTGAAGTCTTAAAATTCTCTACTATCTTTCCAATCTTAAAATAGCGAGGCGTAACATGAGCGTTTAGTTAACCACTAGTCTTGTATGAATAAAACACAATACTCATTTGTACTTTATTCCACTTTATTAAATACGTCAGGACCGGTTTCGCTCATTGCGAGCATTGTCAACTGATAAGAAATATAATTTAACAATGCTATTTCTACACAAATAAATTTAAATTAAAAGGTGTAAATTGGCACTGAAAAGAAATTATCAATTACATTATAAGTGATTCTAAAATAACACAAAATTAAAATGTTTAACTTATCTAACATATAATTTAAAAATCATCCAAGATTAATTAATTTCAAGTAGTTACTGAATATAATTACAAACATAATTAAAATTTGGAAAATTTTTGACAAAGTGATAAAATGCTACATTAATAAAGTGAATAGGCTTAATGATAGTTACCTATTTTGTGTTTTTATTAATATAATGCTTTTCCACTAAGTATTGACAGTGACCATCCTAAAAGTGAACTAGTCTTGTCCTAGCCCTATCTTTTTATCTCTACTCTATTAAAGAGGAGCGGTTGAGCAACTGAATAACAAACAGGTCTAGTAGAAAAAAACTTTTGTTGAGATACCTTCTTATGATGAAAATTGGAATCTGATATCGTTTAAAAAAATGATAGAAATAATTTAATTTTAATATTTATTTGCCAAAGCGGTAAACATATTTTTTACGTTGCATGGTTGATAAGAATTTCTAAATCAATTTGCGGAGAACAAACACGACAAGCAATCATTTCAAAGATATTGAAATATTGCTTCAAAGCATGGTAAAAATAATAAAGTTAAAATAAGATTTCTCTTTATTTTTACAATGAGTTGGCTATACTACTTCTTGTCATCAACTGTTTTTTTTTTTTTTTTGTGCATTTGGAAGAGAAACAACATGAGAAATTAACACAAAATCCTTACACCCTTAACAATACAAAAAATAATTGTGAAATTTAAAGAAATTCTTTATTTATCTTACGGTATCAGAATGAAAATCGTTTTAGCATAGTACTTTTATTCTTTGTATAAATGACGTTTGTTTTATTGTGGAAGCGAATATTTATAAAAAAAAACATAGGTACTTAAAAAATATTTTTCCATGGTTAAAATTTTTTGATGTATTCAGCGGTAGATTTGTGTAAGTTTATTTGCCCTTTTAAAAAGCATCATCAGACAGAACATCGTAAAGCTTACAAACAAGCTAAGATGCTTGAGTTTAAGCTGATTAACTATTTCTTAAAGAGGAGAAACACGTGTCGCAAATTGTAACAAGTGGAGTAACAATGATATAAAATTTAATTCTATATTGTTGTACAATATGTTGAAAATGGTAATTAGTACAATTAAACAAGTTTTTAAAAATGTATTAAACATGTTTTCTGAACATGATAATTAATTAATGAATAAATCATTTTCATAATACTGATAAAATTAAAGCAATGAAAATGTTTAATTATTTAGTTATTCTTCATTATACATATATAAAACTTGTAATTTTGAAAACGTTTCGAAAAGTGTTAATAAATTTGAATAAATAATTCTTGTTGAATGATATTTCTTTTACATAGACAATGATGATTGTCACAGATAAAATAGTACTCAGTGCCAATGGATTGCAAGGTGAATAATGATTTTGTTGTTTCTCGATCAATATCATTCATTCCGACATTTTATTTAACTCCCATTCTTATTCTGAAAACACGCTTTTTTCACACAAAGACGGGTCGGTAAATTCCTGGGAAAATGTTTAAACTGAATCCTTGTGAAAATCAATCATCGTCAGACATGGGATTTGGTGAGGCTTTCTTGCATTTTGGATTGATAGCTTTTGTGCCCTACCCTTTCGTAAATGTTGCAGTAAAACAACCTTTTTGGAAGGTATTTTACCGAATTGAAATATAGTATGTACCAAAACAAAGCTTACAGCGTTTATTATTCACATTATTGAAAGCAGTCAACTTAAATGAAAAATGAAACTTAAATGAAACTGTATACGACCAATAATGCAATGAAAATATTACCGTTTGAATCGACTATAAATTGGAATGTAATAAAATTTTTTCTTAATTTTTAATATATTTTAATGCAAACAAAAAAAGAGAAAAGTAGAATCGCATGTAGAAAAAGACTCTCATGGCCATATGTGTTTTAATATAACTGACTCAGTGGGAAGCTTGTTGGAATTTGGTAGCTTACATAAAATACGACATTTAAGAGAAAAATCACTTTTAGGGTGTCCACTGCCAATACTTGGTGGAAAGGCATTATATTAATACAAACACAATATTCCTTTGTATTTTACTCCACTTTGTATAAAATGTCAGGACCGGTTTCGCTCATTGCGAACATTTTCAACTGATGAGCAATGAGCGAAACCGGTCCAGACCTTTTAAATAAAGTGGAAAAGTCAGTTGCTCAACCTCTCTTTGGAAAAAGAGAGGTTGAGCAACTGAGTAACAAGCAGTTCTCGTAGAAACACTTCTGTTCAGATAAACTCCATTAGGAGTCCATATGCTCCACATTGGGAGCGGACATAGTATAAAAAATAAATAAATTGACATTTGCGAGAATTTATGACATAAGTTAATTTAAATAAATTTAGTGGGTAGATTATAGTTATAGTATCTATGGATACATTATTGGGTATTTTGAAAGTACTAAATTGCCAGATAAATAACATGCAAAAGTGAAAAATAAAATTTGTAGGTTTTCAACCGGTCTATTATTAGAGAATTAATTGATATTCCAACAAGCACTTTCAGTCAAAATTCTAAATTATTTAATACGTAATATTTTTTAAATAAAAAAAATGTTTATTCTGAGAAAGAATGCTATTTTTATCAACAAAATTTTCACCTATTTTAAGCACTTGCATATACATATCGACTGTGGAAAGGAAAAAGGACGTAATCCTCAATTTTCTAAAACAGTTTTTTTCAATAATCACAATGCTTACAACTTGACACACATTCTATCAAAAGGATGGAAGCTGAAAATGCCGAACAAGTATCTAAATTTAGCTTTTAAGTTTGAAAAACATGGCCTTGTAAAAAATTAAAACCAAGAAATAACACTGAAATAAAGGTTTTCCGAGAAAATTTCTTTAATTAATATTAGGTTATGTCAATCAAACATCAGTTTAGAAGTATCCGTGCACTTCAAGGTTGTGTATAATTCATAATTTGCATATGTCACAAAATCATCAAAACACGTTTTTAGCGCCTCCTGTAAAATTTGATATGTGTGGGTTACGTCATTTTTTCTTTCCACAGTCGATATGTACTCAGCTTTCATTTTTTTTTTCGTAATATTTCTCCCAAATGAGGGGTGTATTCCTGTTGTTATTTATTCCCGCAACGTCGAATAAACCATAAAGGATGGCTACAACTCACACCTGAGCTTGCACGTGTTTTCGAATCGTCCCGCGAAATAATAAAAAAAAATGTGTATCAAATTAAATAAATCAGGTGCGCGAAAACAGGCGATTTGAGGGTGGTCGAATCAAGGTAGTATGGTGTTAGAGGGGTAAGTTGGCTGTCAAGGGAAGCTACTACAGAGGAAAGTAGGTCGATCGGACTACTGCGGTACATCCCCACAGCCACTGGTGACCATTCTACCCCCACGTGTGTTTTGGAGTCAAAAAATCATTTATGCTACATTGTGTGTGATTAATAATTTATGGCCGTAATGGGAAATGGGTCACAAATTTAATGACATTTTTTTATGCGTTCTATATTAATAATTTGTATATTTGTTTAAAGTATATGAATATTTTTAGTCCGTCTTTTTCTGAAAATAAGACACTATCTTACTTTCTTTTTTGGTCCGAAATACGAACTACCTTTTATTATCGGGGGAGGGGTTACTTTTTAAGTACAATAATTAGATTTATATATTTTTGTTGAATATTTATTTGTTTATAGGAATTCTACATTTATTTTAAATTTCAGTCATGTCATCTTCTCCTGGAACATCATCATAACATATCAAATTCTGAATTCGATTCTGATTTTCCTCCAAATATATTTGCTGTTGAATCATTGGTCCGAATCTCTCATGTCATAGCTATCCTTAAATGAGTATTACTTGTATAAGTAGCCTATTCGTAGTGCATTGGAAACACAACTGTCAGTTATTTTATCCCGTGAATTCTTCACCCTATTCACAACTTCTTGTAGGCCAGGCTTCACAAAATTTCCACGTTTATTTCTCACCATTCTGTTTTCAATGTATTCATTAATTTCCATGCGCAAATAATTCTGGAATGGCTTGTTTGTTGCGAAATCAAGTGTCTGGAGATAGGCATCCATTCCCGCTGGAATCATTATCTGATCAATCCTCCTCTCAGCAAGGAAGTTTTTCATGTCTTTAGCGCGGTGAGTACTGGCTGAATCCCAAATTAGTAAACTTCTTTGGCGACCCCTAAACAGAGGTGGCAGCATAAAATTGACCCACTTTCTTATAACTGCTTGGGTGAACCAGGCTTTTTCACTTTCACAAGGACACAAATTTTTGAAACGCGTTCAATCTTGTCATTCTTACCCTTGGTGATGATTAACGGTGAGGCTTTCTTGCCATCCAGACGAATCGCCAAAATACAGGTAACACATGCCACATTTTGGCGTTCACATTATTTTAACTAGGGCTTATTTTTGGGGAGGGCTTATATTGCAAAAAATCCTGCAAATTACGCTAGGGCTTATTTTCGGAGGATGTCTTATTTTCGGAAAAAGACGGTATCATAATAGTTAGTGTAAAAGCAAATTTTATAGTTTTAATAAATGTAAATAATCGCCTACTGTGGCCCAGTTGGTTAGAGTTTGCTCTACCGATCACGCAGGTCTGGGTTCGATTCCCGGTAAGATCGCAGTGAATTCGAGAATTTATAAATTCAAAATTGTGATCGTAGACGGGTGTTTGTGATGTCAATTCACATTATTTCCTCTCCTCCCATCCTCCTGATCCTTTAATAACTGGGTGTAGCAATAGCGATTAGTTAACCACTAGTCCTGTTATAGTCTTATCCTTCTTTCCCTACTACTCAATTTGAAAAAAAGTGAGGTTGAGTGACTGAGTAGCAAACAGTTCTCGTAGAAAAAACTTCTATTGAGATACATCCATTAGGAGGCCATATGCTCCACATTGGGAGCGGACGTGGATAAAAAAAAATGTTAAAAATCTTGGAAGTTTCAACGTCTTTAAGTCTTCGCCCAATATGGAAAATATCGACTGTGGAAATAAGAAAAGATGTAAGCCACATCTTTTTAAAATAACTTTTTTTCGATAATCACAATGTAGCTTTTAATAATTACAATGTAGCAATTTAGCTTTTGTGTTTGAAAAAAGAAGGGTTTCTGGAAATTTAAATTTAGAAAAAAACACTTAAAAAATATATATTTTTTTATTTAAATTAATATAAGATAAAATCAATTATACACCTGATTATCAGTCTACGTGTACTTCAAGGTTGTGTATATTCTATAATTTACATTTGGCCCAAAATCATCAAAACACGTTTTTTGTGTCTCCTGTAAAATTTGTTATGTGTGAGTTAGGTCCTTTGTCCTTTAAACAGCATCTCACTCACAGAATCTCACTCAGTCACATTTTTTTTCTTAGAATAAAAAGATAACAATATAAAGATAAGGTTTGTCTAACTATAAGCGTATCACAATTGAGACACTTCGTATGTAGTATTGGATTGGTGGGAGAAAAAATATTTAAAATAAGAAAAAATATATCCCGAAGGAGAGGAAATAATCTCAAATAAAGTTTTCTTACGAAAATTTCTAATGAAATCAATAATGTTCTGAAAATAAACGGTTTGAAAAAGGCGTGGTAAATATTTATCACGAGTTATTTTTGCAAAACAATGCCTCTCTCGCGCACAAAAACGCTAAACGTTAATTACGTCACCTTTGAATTACTTTACTGAAAGCTTTATTTTTTAGTGAAAATAAAAAGTAAATTAAAAAAACTCTTTTGTTGGAATTTAAAAAATATACGTATTTTCATTATTATAAATTTATTTTAGAAAACATAAGCGTAAAGCTAATGCACATGCGTCAAATATTTTTAAATATAAAAATAGAAGTAACTTGAAATCTTCTCGAGGAGAAAATACTTCATAAACACCCATGTTTAAAATCTCAAATTTAAATAGAAAAAAACTAATTTTGATACCATTCTTACTGACTTGACCTCAGACCTGCCCTGTTGCTAAAGTAAAGCTCTTATCAACTAGGCCACAGAGTGTTACAAATGATGAATTAATTGCAGTGAATTACTAAAATATACATTTACTACGTAAAGAAAATAATGTGAATTGCATCGAAATATTTATGTAAGTAATGAAAATGTATTTGAGGAGACTACCGTACTACTTGCTGCATAAAAAAGAATATTTGGTATCGATTTTTTTTAGGAAATAACCGCTTTTTTATACTATATAATTTAATTAATAAATTTTAGTAATGCCGGTTTCATAACAAAACAAGATTAATACTTAACGTTAAAGTTTTATTAAAATACAGACTTATTATCAAATTGAAAATGACTAGAACAGTTTTAATTTAACTTCAATTCAAATTTCCCGATTTGCTTAGATTTTGTTAATAAACAAAGAAATCTTTACGCCTATCGTAAATACTTTATTTAACGATAAATTCGGAGATCATATCACATATCTACTAAAATAAACTTTATTTTTCGAGTATTTGCTTTCACCAAAAATATTTCATTGATGAAATTGATATGATTCTTTCGACTCTGACTCCACAGCTCTGTGAATAACTAGAGCAGTTTTTGTAGAAAAACTTCTGTGTTAAAATACTTCAATAAAAATGTATATGCACTCTACATAAGAAACGGTCATGGATTAGAAAAAATATCAAATTACTTTGAAAAAAATATAATACGTTACTGTAATAGTTTTTTTTCTTAGAAGTACCAGATCAATCTATACATTTCCGTTCAACATTTACAACAGCTATTACGTGTGTAATAAAAACAAAAAAGCATAGCCATTTCGAAATAAAAAAGAATCCTCTTAGCACAGAATAAAAATCAGATGCATTTCACATCTTGTCATGTCGTTTCTAACCCTTGTGTTTACTTTGTCCCGGCGAACGGAATATTTTTCCGCAAGAATTCACAAGCGAACAGCGTCGGGTGGTAATCAAACCGAAAAACAATACTGTAGGAAAGCGTAATTCGTACTCCGACAAAGTCACTAATGCGGCGGCCACCGCAACATTTTCGCAAACGTTTCGTTTTTGACGGTAACGCAATTTTGCACGAGTAGAACTTGCTTGCTTGTTTTAACTTTGTTTAACATTTACTGAAGTATTTGATTGTTGTTTTAAAACCGTGCAAGTATTTATAAAATAAAAGCACGTCTTTTTTGCACAAAATAATCGGTTTTGCTTTTCGTGAAAATTTTCAAATAATGAGTTATTTTCAGGGGTGTGGAGTCGGAGTCGGAGTCGTGAAAAATGAGCGGCTCGATTTTTTTTTGAAAAATATATTTAATGATTTGTATTTAACCCTTCCCTTACTATGCAAAAAAAGTACAAGCTCCTGAGTTGTGTATCCGTTACACATCAGGCAAACGGGAGTGAATCATGACATTTATATAACACTACTACAGCAGTACTACATATAATTGTCATGATTCACTCCTGTTTGCCTGATGTGTAACGGATACACAGCTCAAGAGCTTGTGCTTTTTTTGCATAGTAAGGGAAGGGTTAAACAAAATAGTCAAAAGTGTTAACATTTCATGCTTGGCTGACTAAAGATGATCTGATGGTATACATATATATAAGTTAAAATTAAATTATTGAAAAATTTCCTCGGAGTCGGAGTCGTTAATTATTTTAAAGCTGGAGTCGGAGTCGTCAATTATTTTAAAGCTAGAGTCGGGGTAGGAGTCGTCTTTTTTTCACGCGACTCCACAGCTCTGGTTATTTTAATACATTCTATGGTAAAACGATTTTGATAGAAGATTCCAGAAAATAAAAGAAATTATAAATATTTAAATTAATTTAAACTTACTTAAATTACTTAATTACTTAAAAAGTGATAATTATTCCACATCAAAAATACAACCGTATTTTATAAAATACCACAAAAAATAAAAAGAGCTTTTAATTGTTTAAAAGCTGTGAATTTTCGATAATAACAAACAACAAATTGACATCAACAAATGTCAGCGAAATATTTTCAGCTTAACTTTTTTGTATGCGTGGTTAATATTAAAGTTGATTCTGATTGATAAAATATTTAGGTGAAATGTTCACACACCACTGTTGGAGGGAGTGTCAAACAAAAGTACAGAGCGAACGAATTCATTTCACAGTGGATAGAGAAAATGACAAATTCATGATCCAATCTGACAAGTCATCTCTGCTACAAAAATATTCTTATGGGAAAGGGGCCTTCAAACATCTCGTGCCATGGTGAAATCTGTCGTGAAAAATATATTTTATGCAAGAGTTGCCTTTGAAATAAAAACAAAAAATAGATAATTCAAAATTTATTTAATATGATCAGAACCAGTTTTGATCTAAATATAAATACATTTAAATTTATTGTCAGTAATCATTTTAACTTAATTGTCTTTGATAGGATTGAATATTTGTTACGAGAGAAACATTTTAACCATCGCCACTTCTTTATGTTGTACCTTTATCTGTAAATTTACTTAATTGCCAACATTTTTTTGTTATTACTTGTACCATAAATTGTTTTGCTTGGTTCGGTATAAACATCAGTTGAAAATGCTCGTCATGAACCGACATTGTCCTTATCATATGGACCCTTTAGAGGTGAAGTGAGCCAACTAGTAAATTAGTAAAACTTTTTCTTGATTTCGTAAGTACTATCACGTCTTTATTTGATACTTTGGTGGATTGCATATTTTTATTTTACGGATATAGCAGTATTGAAATGTGTATTTACTGAAGTTACTTCACTTTTACAATACTCTAAGACTCCGTAGAATATTATTATACAACGCATCTATTTTTTTTTCTGAAATACCATTTAAATCACTTCACCTCCAATGGGTCCATATTAAATCAATTAAGAATTAGTTAAGAAGAGTTTTTTATTCTTTTAATACAATGTCTTTCCACCAAGTGTTGACAGTGAACACATTTAAAGCGTGAAATAAATGTATTGAGTTTAAAACTATAAAAACGGATTATTCGATAATACATATTTTAAATAAAAAAAAATATGTTAGTATGAGCGTATCCAACCCCGGAGCCTTTTTGCGATCTTGGGATTTCAGGATTGGGAACTCAACGTGAAATCGTGTATATTTGAAAATCTCAAAACCCAGGATTTTGCTGATTTCCCCAAAATGTCACCGTGACTCATTTTGCTTTTAGCTCTCCCTAGAATTTGAAAATCTCAAAACCCAGGAATTTACCGATTTGCCCAAAATACCAGCGTGACTTTTTTTAGTGCTTCCAAATCTTAAATCCTATAAATTTTTAGGATTTGATAAAAAATTATCAATCCCGAAATCCCGGGATCGCGACCATACCAATCCCGGGATTTTGGGATCACAAAATTAGACGGGATCCCGGAATTACGGGATTTGGGTTCCTGGGATTGGAAAACCTAGTTAGTGTATGTACGTTTTTAAAATATGGTTTTAAATTACAATATTCATATTGCTCGAACGATAGCTAAATGCCAAAATCAGTTCAAGTTGTGACATAGTGGTCAATGTAGTTTACTTCAGTTGTAGTGTCCGCGTGATCTAATTCATAAATTTAACTTTTAATCGATTTGTTTCATAAGAATTAATGTCATACTTATAAAGACAAAAAATGGATTAACTTTTGAATTATAAATATTTTTCCCAGTATTATAAATAAGTACCTATAATTTATGTTTTTGCAGCTTTTTGCGCGGTTTACTTGAGGTTGTGCATAAGGTCTTTAGTCCCGGGATCCCATCCAATTTTGAAATCCCAAAATCCCGGGATTGGTATGGCCGTGATCCCGGGATTTTGGGATTGAGAAATTTTAAGCAAATCGAGAAAATTTATAGGATTTGGAATTGGAAGAGCTAAAAAAAAACGAGTTTCGGAGATATTCTGGGGGAAAAGTATAGGGAATCGAGAATTTCAAATTCCTCGGTGAGCTAAACAAAAAAAAAAACGACTAACCAAAACTTAAAATGAATCACTTGAAAATTAATCAATCCCGAAATCCCGGGATCACAAAAAGGCTCCGGGATTGAATACCCTAGTTGTGCATGCTTGTACGTTGCATAATGACATTTGATTGGTTGATTCCAATTGTATTTTCCAGCAACATCATTCGTGAAACTTTGGAGCATGATTATCTATAAGTGGTATTTTGATTAATTGGGCATTTAATATACGACATACAACTAATGATGAACTTTTTCACGCTTGAATGACCGATCAACTGAATAATATACAATCTTATACAGATAACGTTTCAATAAATTGAAAATTATAATTTTTATAAAGCGATAACTTATGCTCTTCTTGTGGATAAACATTGACTATTCAAATACAGTGCCTTTATTGCTTTGTCATTGTAAAATATTCATCAATTCAAATATATTTTGCTTGACGTAATGTGCGTTTAGAGCCTAAGTGTTTTTACATGTAACATAATCGCTTTAGAATAAGAAAAAAGCGCTCTATGGGCGGCGTGAGAAATGGTCTGAAGTTGGGGAAAACTTTCCTAAAAGTCTTTGTGGAAATAAAATTCACCTCGAGGCTGCAGCGGAGCTTTCGTATTAAGAAAGTTTCCTTCCAAACTCAATGAGAGCTGCCAGTCATATCTAATAAAAGAAAACATATTGACGCAAATGGGGTTCCGCAAAGGAAAGTCAAAGCTCAACACGTCTTTCGGTCGAGCTTTTTTATTTTTGCGGCGGCCAAATTCTCGCCCCAGAAATCTTTTTTTCTGATTCCGTAAACTTAGTTTTTTCTTTTAATGATTCTAAGTTGGGAATGACCTGAACGAATCGTAGCAGTGGCTGAGATTTTTTGTTATTGTGTTACTTAACCAAAGGCAAAAACCCTTATTTAAACTTTTTTCATTGAATATATTTTATATTTAAAAAAGGTAGATTTCTCTGTCATATCAAGTTATATAAAAGTGATATTGACCACAACTAATAATGAGAATCAAACAGGCACATAAGATGGGAGAAAAAAGGAAAAGAAGAGAACAAAATAATTAAAACGATCAAAAAACTAAGTCAAAATACAAAAGAGAAAAGAGTTATAGAGCAAGAGCTCTTCTCTCTGTAAAAGATGAATGACACCAGACCACTCAGAATATAAAAGCGTCGAGGAAATGGATTAAAAAATAAATAAATGAAAAACAGCTAATAATTGAAATGGTCAGTACCAGTAGCGGATTATCCCATAAGCGCAAGAAGCGCGCGATTGGGGTCTCCAAATTTTGAGGCCTCAAAGATAGCATCACTCTTATATTTTTATTTCAGTTTTCAAAATTCATTATTATTCACGAAGAGTTTTGCAGCACTTTTATGTCACCCAAAAAACAGGGCCTCCAAAATGTATTGAGCCCGAGGCCTACAAAGTGCTTAATCCGCCACTGGTCAGTACGTTTATGACAGAAGTCATTATTTAAATCAAATTGCTTAAAAAACCCACTCATAATTATTGTAAAAGTAAAGCAATATTTTAACTACTGAAGATTTCTTAAGCTTCAAACATTTTGACTGTTTATTCTTTTTGGATTTAGTCGATTATATAATAATAATTATTTTTCAAAATACACTGATAGTACAATGATACAAATCTTACATGATGGCAGTAAATGAGTTCTTTTTTTTGTTTAAGATTTTTTGATGTATTTATAATTGCAAGCAATTTTTTCATTGTTCGTAACAGTCAATTAGTTTTCGTGTTCCAAAAAGCTCAACTTTGCTGCTGGCATTTTAATCCTTCCGGTTTTAAGACAAAAAATAAAAATAAAAACAGAATTGTTAAGCTGACTGCTACGGACGGAAAAAAAATATAACGGTATCAACAGGGTATTCAAATGAATTTTCAACACATATCAATTCAAATTTTGTTTGAAATAATTTTATGTTACACGTAATAATTATTTTAATCCTTTTTAATACAATTTCAAAATCTGATCTGAAATCGATTTATGGATTTGTGTTCGAATCCAAGTGACTGTCTTATCTAATTTATAAGCGAAAGTAAAAATCATGTTCTAGGTTATAATAGATTAAGTTATGTTCTTACTCTTTTTGAAAAAAATATACTACAAGAAGTTCTTGAAAACCAATATCTTTTGATGTCAGCTGTTAAAACACAATATTTTTTAAAAAAAAAAATGTGGAAATAGCAGTAAGCATAATATTTTAATCGGCTTAGTATTTATTAAAAAAATGTTATTAATTTTTTAAATCCATGTAGAATTAAAGAACTTTTAATGGAGATATCTTAAAATAAGTTTTTTACGAGAAATGCTTGTTACTTATATGTAAAAAGTGTATCGACTCGAGTTAAATAGAATATAAGAACAATAAAAATTCAAACTCACAATTTTGCAAACCATTTTATTTCAGAATCTCAAAACATAAATTTGAATTCAACGCCAGCCTGTTTACATCTTTGTAACGAAGGCCTGAAACTTAATGCACTTGAGCAACTAGGAATTAATCGGCATAATCAAGTCATCTTAAATGAACAAACAATTATCAATCCATCACTGTTACTAAAACCCCTTATGTAACTAATACAAAATATCAGATTAATTTACCTTGAAAAATCTCATATTGCTTACCGTTTGTGGAAACACTCATATTTAATAAATGTAATACTACAATTGTAATATAAATTAGGATGTTAGAGTTAATAACAATATGTATTGTGTATTTATTCTAAGCCAGTATAGCTGAGCAAATGCAGGTTTAAACATGGTTCTGTCGATGGCGCACTATATAAACTAATATTACAAAAAAACTGTAGAAGTAATACTAATTCAATGAAAATTTAAATAGTCAACTTGACGTATGAAATTCAACTTTGGCTTATTATATTATATATTTTAAAATGATTTTCGCTTATCCCTGTCCTTTTTTTGGGTTTTCAAGGGTGTACTTACAGAGGAGTAATTTTAAATACAATACCCATGAAAAAACATCCCCCTGTCGGCATCTGCTGTTTCCCTATTCATACAAAAATGATGTAGTCACTCACTCTTTCGGCTAGGGCTATTTTTTGTTCAGTTGTTTGTCCTTTCATAGAAACTGGCTCAATGTAAGCTTTCGCATCTGGACATAATGCGAAGCTTCAGCGACGCTAAACGACAAACCCTGCATCGGTTGTATGCTATGTTTGGTGCTTTTGATACCATAAGCTCTATACACATACAAAGGTTATGCGTTTACGAGGACGCGGGGGTGTATTGTAAAAAGCATTGGGCTCAGAAAATAGCGTAAAATATTCATTACATTGGGGATTTTCAAGATTACGTTATCCGATTTTTTTTTTGAATGGTTTTGTGTAGTTCGTAATGATGTAAATCAAAGTATTTCCTTTCGACTGGCATAGCTAATTGGGTATTTCGCGTAATCACTCTAAAAATAATACTACATAATAATATTTATTCTATATTTGTCTTAATGACATTTTCTATCTGCGCATGTGAATAGATATAAATAAATAAATGAAAAATTTAATGCGTTGATTTTTTTATAATTTAAGATATCTACTGGGCGGGCTTGAAGGAATTTCAAAATCTAATTTAAACCGTTCAAATACATCTATTCATTATTTTTCTACAACGACTCATGTTTCACCTTTCGGAATTTCCAAAAATTTATGAGCACGAATGAACTCGAAAATACCATTAGTAAAAAGCTAAATTGTTAAAATATATTCCATTGTATGTCCTTATGACTTAAATATATTTTTAATGATCGGATTTTAAGGTGATTTACTTTAAAAGGATTTTAATAGAAAAACTATATTGTTTGGTGAATAAGTAAAGATTTTGTTTGCGATCTTTTAGTAAAGTAAAACATGTTTTTCTTGTATAATTTTCCACTTTAATATTACAACTAGGTCGCCCTGTCTTAATTATTGTTGAGAAAATTGTATTCAAACTTTACTTTATTAGTAAACATCTATTCTATGAATCGTTTAAAATAAACATTAAAAAAAAACATTTTGTTAAATAATAAAAACAATAATGTTATGTTGAACGCGGTAGAAAAAATGTGTTGTTAAAATACAATAACTATCATTAAAATAAGGAAAACCGGGTTACCTTATATTTGTCATAACCTTAAACTTAATAATAAAACCTTAGAAAATTGTTAATAATAAACAAAGTTTGATAAAAATATTTTTTTATTCATGCCCGCTCCCAATGTGGAGCATATGGCCTCATAATAGAGGTAACTCAAACAAAGTTTTTTCTACGAGAATTGTTTGTTACTCAAACGGTAACCTCACTTTTTTTTCAAATTGAGTGTTAGGGAAAGAAGTATAAGGCTAGAACAGGACTAGTGGTTGACTAATCGATATTGATACACCCAGTTATTAATGGATCAGAATGATAGGAGAAAGGGAAATGATGTGAATTGACATCACAAGTGTTTGATTACAACATTGAATTGAAAAATTCTAAAATTTACTCTCATCTTACCGGGAATCGAACCCAGACTTGCGTGATCAGTAGAGCAAGCTCTAATCAACTGGCCCACAGCAGGCGACAATTGATATTAACAAGTTTTCATGTTTTTATTGAAAAAAAAAAAACAATTATTCCATCATGTACCAATTTATGGTAATACGTAAAATAAATGAAAGCTATATTAAAACGTCAATTGCACAAAATCTACGGTAGGAAATCGTGCATTTATTTTTCATACAATTTGATAAAAAGATTGGTTTCAGGATATTTATTTGTAATGAAAAATTAACCTCATTTTCGAGAAAGCTTTTCCTGAACATGGCATATTGGATTCCAGTTGATATCTATTTACTGGTTATGTTTATCCAACACAACGTCGACCCAGAATTATTTATTGGATCGAAAGTAAATATTTAATTTTATTTTGACTCCTCCAGGATTTTGTTTCCCACCCCGTGCGTACCCTGTCACTATTATTTATAATTAAATATTTATAATAAATATATTTGGAGTGCATAATCTTTCGAAGGAATCAGATAGCTGTTTTAAAAAAGATTAGTCAATTGTTATGGATTATGTGAAATTAAACACTTAATTTTTTTGAAGATATTTTACTTTATTCCATATCATATCGACAGTAGAAAGGAAAAGGGACGTAACCCACACATATCAAATTTTACAGGAGGCGCAAAAAAAGTGTTTTGTTGATTTTGGGCCATGTGCAAATAATGAATTATACACAACTTTGAAGTGCACGGAGACTTCTAAACTGGTGTTTAATTGACGTAATCTAGTATTAATTAAATAAATTGTTTTGGAAAAACCTTTATTTCAATCTTTTTTCTTGGTTTTATTTTTTTACAAAGTCATCTTTTTCAAACTTAAAAGCCAAATTTAGATACTAATTCGTCATTTGCAGCTTGCATATCATTGCTATATTTGATAGATTGTGTATCAAGTTTGATACATTGAATTATCGAAAAAAAACTGTTTTGAAAAAACTGTGGGTTACGTCCTTTTTTCTTTGCACAGTCGATATATTTTATACAACTTTATTATAAATCAACTAAATCACTTAATCTAAATAATATCAGAACACAAAGAAAGTATTGATGAGTTTTTACTAAGCTGTTTGACGTTTGGATTTGAACTCTCGATTGGAACTGAAGAGAAAAGAAATGAATGTTTTTTGTCAGTCGAAAGGTTTATTGTTATATGTTATGCCAGGGGGAATCAACATTGTACAATGGTCGATGTTGTGTATACATAACATAATATATAAAAAAACCATTTGGTTACATATGATATTGACATTTTATAATACTTTGTACCAGCGGTGGGCTGTCAATACGTTAAAAAAAGGCTCGCTTAGTCTCAAAGCAATTCTCGCTGTTCTGTGGAAGGAGTAAATTTTTTTATCACTACGATGCAAACTTAAATAAGCAATCGATGCTTACTTAATTAATACACCTATAATATGAAGCAATATGCAATTTACCGTAAACTCATCAATCCAAATGGCTTAAATGTATTACTGTGTATATTGAAGTTGTTGTAGATAATATGTGAGTCGAAAATTGTAGTTATAAACTAATTTGATCTGAGAATATTGTTTTCTCTTAAATTAACAAGGGGCTCGCCGGCCTAAGTAAAATTTAACAAAAGGCTTGTGCGAGCCCTTCCGAGCCCCCTCCAGCCCACCCCTAGTTTGAACAAGAAAATCTGACATGATAGTAACATTGCATGGCTTTCATCTTACCAATAGTTAATACAAAAATTACTATGTAACGTAATATAATATACAAACACAAAACTTTTGTGCGTTAGTCCGTTGACCGCGAGCTCGAATCCCCAAATAAGTAATTTGATACACTAATCTTACAATCAATTTCGATATTTGCGTTCAAACAAGTATGTAACATTTTTACACCGCTCGACATATCTAATCCGATTTTAAAAAGGATGTAGAAAGAACGATTAGATAACTTTCTCTCAATTTAGATCCCTTCTGACTTTTCTTAATCTCACCCTTAATGTTTAAGCCACTATTTAAGAGTCAGATTTTGCGAAAAACTTCTAGTTATATATGAGGCTATTATTTGCGAACCCAACTCGACAAAACGGTTGGAAAATGAAACTTGAATTTTATGTTGTAAAAAAACAACTCGTTGAAAATGTTTTTAGTTTGACATTACTTTGGAATGATATTTTGTATGTTATCAAGCCAGGTTTGAGACTGTTTTTAAAAAATACATTAAAATGTATTTTTATTCGCTAAATTACATTCATGGGTCATGTTTTACCAATTTTAGAACAAGCCAGGTTTGTAAACAATAGCCTCATATTATACTTGACAACGTTACAGTCAACATTAAAATATATCACTTTTAGGGTGTTCACTGTCAATGCTTGGTGGAAAGGCATTATAAAGTGGAATAAAGTACAAAGGAATATTGTGTTTTTATTAACTTAAATATATAAAAATAGAGAAAAAGTAAGAAGTATACCGAGTGGTCAACGTTGTTGGCCTCGGCTATAACGATAGCAAGTTTGAACCCCAGTACTAATAGTGGGTCATTAAATCAATTATCGGGTCTATAGTACCGTAGTCAACGTCGTTGGGTTAGAATCCCAGTAAGAAAAGTTTTTTTTTCAATAGATTTATCGAATTCTGTTCGCTGGTATGAATGTTTGTGAAATCTAAAAATCTCTCCTTCCCCATTCCAATCATAAAAAAACAGAATGTAGGGATAGTGATTAACCAACCACTAATCTTTTCATAGCTTTATCTTTTCTATCCATACTCTCTTCGAAATAAGAGAGGTTGAGCAACTGAGTAATAAATAGTTCTCGTAGAAAGCTTCTGTTGAGATATCTGTATTAGGAGGCCATATGTTGCACAATAGGAACAAATATATATATAAAAAATGGCTGAATTCTTCTTCACCTGAGTAACTGACAATCATTCGAAATTTCACATTGGAAACAGTAATTCTTTTAGAAGTTTTATATAAAATGTTATAGAAGTAATCTACTCTGATGAAATCTTATAATTTCATATTTTAATTGAGAACAAGTATGTTTAACTGCACTATATACAAATTGTTTCCATAAATTCAAAGAGTAAACTCAAAAACGGAAATGTATTAAAGTTCTACAACGCCCAACATAAATCTGCATAAATAAAACAAATGCGATGAAACTAATGCGAAAAGATTCAAACTTGACAGTAATCTTATCTCGCAGTGAAAACATTTCAGAAAGTTTTCCGCTACACGTAAGGTATATTTGCAGAGAAACACATTTTTAAAATGCATTTTTACGTTGCCATTCTGAAAATGTAAGTCGTTTTCTCAACAAATATCAAATTTAATTCATCCAAGGCAAACATACTGTATGCAAGTTTTCAAAAGTAAATATAGTCAGTTCTAATATTTTCTTCTCGCTCGGTTCTGTTTGCCGACTCCTTGGCTGGCAGACACAATTTAAGATTTTTATTTGCTTTCTTAGAATTTTTATATTGTATAGGATAAACATAATATCTATTTAATAATTTAACTCTTCGTTTCTCCAATATAGGCGATCAAATATAATCACCTCGTACTTGTGTTCAAATATAATTCTTAATCATAGTCAATTTGGGAATTAGCTTCTCTTTAGAACTGTACTTAGATATCATTGCCAGATAACTTTACACTGAAACGTATAAGAAAAATTGTAATATATTTAATTTTTATTACTAGAAGCCGTATTCCAGAATCAAACCAAGAGTTACTTAATATGTGAGCTGTAATACAATCATAATAAAGAAAACTAAATTTTGCCGCCTGTGTGGTCGAGTGGTCAACGTCGTTGGCTTCGGTTACGGAGGTCCCGGGTTCAAATCCCAGTACGGACAGTTTTATAAATTGATTTTTCAATCGATTTATGAATATCTGTTCAAAGGCATGGATGTATGTAATGTCGTGAATTCTCCCCTCCCACCCATCCTATCCTATGAACGGGGCGTATCGAGAGCGATTAGCTAACCACTAGTCCTGTCCTAGCCCTATCCTTCTATTCCTACTCTCTTTGGAAAAAGAGAGGTTGAGCAACTGAGTAACAAGCAGTTCTCGTAGAAACACATCTGTTGAGATAAACCATTAGGAGTCCATATGCTCCACATTGGGAGCGGACATGGTTAAAAAAAAAAAAAAAAATTGAAGTCGTATCTTTGTTTGTCGTTGACATAGCAACCCAAATCATTGCATACAATAAATGCTGTAACCACTACGCTTGAAAGCAGTTTTATATTGTTAAGGTGTTTCTTGAAACACGTGTCAAACCTAAATTCGACCAGTATTCAACATTTTTTACGAATAAAATTAAAAAATGTCGGGTCCCAGTACGAACAGCATTTTTATATTCGATTTATTGATTTCTGTTAAAAGACCTTCAACAACTAAGCTTAGCGAGAGCGATTAGTTAACCACTAATCCTGTCCTAGTCTTATCCTTATATCCTCTTTGAAAAATACAGGTTGAGCGACTAAGAAAAAGTTCTTGTAGAAAAACTTATGTTGAGATACCTCCATTAGAAGGCCATATGCTCCACATAGACATGTTAGCGGACATAGATTAAAAAATATACGAAATCGAAATCCCGTCAATGTTTAATTTCTTTTAGTTGAGTATTGACGGGATTTTAATTATGAGTAAGGACGAACGCACCTTTTTAATTAAGGAATATTTTTAAATGCTTTCAATATGTAAACAACTTTTTATTTTTCAGAAAAGTAGTGGAATTCTTTTTAAATAACTGTTAAGTAATAATTCTTTCTTCTCAGTTCCATTATGTTTATACAATGGCTTGAACACATGGCTTTCCTATTGGCATTTGAGTATATACACACGTTCCCTACTTTTCCGATAGTATTATACTTTTATACATGCTTTTCTAAGTAATTGAGAAAGTATTTATTTGATAGTGTTTATTTACAAAACATAGAGTGACTTATTTCTCTTCGTAGAAGTGCCAGGAATTCTGCCTTAGAAAAATTTCGCGATCAATAAGAAATAAATAAAAAATGTGTTATAGTTATTCGTAAGAAAACAAATAACGAGTAGATATGTATTACATATAAGGTTATAAAGGAAGAAATATCAATGCTTTAGGTTTTAAAGATTTCGATAAATGAAAAATGATCAAGCTGAATAATTTTTGATAAGAAATGTGTAATTATGCAATTCAAGATATACCACACGAACAAGATCTTACGAAGTCTTGGGTATAGATAGAAGCCCAACTGTTAGTCCAAATTAATATTTAATTTACTTCTTTTATCCACAGGAAATCATGTGAAAATTTTACTCTTTTTCAATGTAAACAATATAAACAAACTATAAAGAAAATATTGTGTGCCTATATTGAGGATTATACAAATCTCCATTATACAGTTTCGAATATCAGACGATATTATTTTAGTATGTAAAGATTAATTATTTAGCTTTTTTCATGTCATCTGGTAGAACGGGGTTCCGGCACCGTTTCTCTTGACATTTTTAATGTTTCAAATCAAAAATTTATTTGAAAACTTTTGATTTCCGAATCATGTATTGATGTGTTACGCCTTGGAAAAATTGTCAGAGACCAACAAGATCTTATATGTAATGTCAGTGTGAAACTTTATATTACAAATCAAAAAAGAAAAGCACAAGTTTTTGAAGAAAGGACACGTCAGGAGAAAAAAAGAGAGTTTGAGCAATTGAGTAACAATCAGTTCTCGAAAAAAACCACTGTTGAAATATCTCTATTAGAAGTCATATGCTCCACCTAAGGATCTGACATGAATTAGAAAAAATCTTTACAAGGAGTAAGTTCCGGCACCTTTTTTTAAAAAAAAGAGTTTGTCTTATATATGATTTTAATCGGGTAAAGTCAACGTTATTTACTTCAATGACGGATGTCGTGAGATCAAATCCCGGGACAAACATTTTTTTTTTCAATATATTTATCAATTTACATTCGAAGACATTGGGTGTTTGTGATGTCTAAAAGTTCTTTCTCAGTCTTCCGCATTCAAGATAACGGGGCGTAGTGCGAGCGATTAGATATCCATTAGGGTGACATATGCTCTACATTGGTAGCGGACATGGATTAAAAAAACAATCACTATAATAATATCCGAAAAATATTTTTTTCATTATCTTTTAAGACATTGCCGCTTGCAAAATTGATCGTATGCGATATTCGAATGCTTTGTTTTTAAAACAGCTGGCTGTTAATCAGTCGGTCAACCCTTTTTTTTTCTTGAGAAGGAATGTCATAAAATGATTTATAAAAACTGAGTAGAATATTTTTTGAAAGAATAATAAAGATTTTTCATTTTTAAGACGTTAAATACTTTCAAAACTATTTACGGAAAAACAGTTAACATTGCAAAGAACAGCGCGTTTTCCAAGAAAAGGTGGGCTGTTATAGAAGGTTGCTTCGTCTTAAAAAAAATGTATTAACAACATCATTAAAATATTCAAGCACTCAGTTAGCTTTTGAGTATGAGTGGATTGGAGTTTTAATAAAAAAATAAGATTCTTTGAATAAATTGAATGAATAAAAGGTTGAAGAGCTTTTCAGCGTTTATTTGTGTCGAGGAATCAATAACGATGTCATTTTTCGATTTAAATATTAATAATAAAACGAAAGCTCTCAAAAAAGATTTTTCGTTGAAATAATTGACTTATTTCTTGTAATTTTAAATGCTTGATGATTCGTTGTTCTAATTTATCTATTGATATTTATCGTTGATGCTTATGGCTACTTTTCAGTTGTTGAAGCTTGGTGATTCTTTCGTTTTTTTTTCTTATTTGCTCACTTTACGGAGCATATGGTCACCACGTGGTTCCTCCGAGATTCTCTATCACCTGGCAGGTGCTTTGCTTCTTCACAGGCATCCTAGCGTCCTGTAGCTCCGCTGAGTACATCCTATGGATACCTCAGGCAGGATTGAGGCTTCCGCAGCACGTGACGCAGCCAGTTTCAACGTCTCTCCATAACCACTAACGTGACGGAGGAATGTTACTAATGACACGAAATACTCTTATCAATTCTTCATATTAATGATGCTTAAATTACAAAATTATGTCCACGAAGTAGTGAAAGAAAATTCATTTTGTCGGGTGTAAGCAAAGTTATATTAATTTTAAGTGTTAACTGTCATAATTTAAGATTTCGACTGAAGGTGCTTGGTGGAATTTCAATATTAAATTTGAATCGTTCAAATTATGTACATTCTCACAGATTTTGTCACTAACGACCTAAGTTTTGCCTTTTGGCATCTTCAGGCGTTCAAGTGCACGGATGAACTTAAACTGACTCTTGAACCAACTGACTGACTCAGTTCAAGTTCATCCGTGCACTTGAACGCATGAAGATGCCGAAAGGCGAAATCCGGGTCGTTAGTGATAAAATCTGTGAGAATGTACATAATTTGAACGATTCAAATTTAATATTGAAATTCCACCAAGAACCTTCAGTCGAAATCTTAAATTATACAAAATTATTGTTTTGGAATAATGCAACACCGTCCCCCTGTGAGAAAATTGCATAGGGCATAATTTTGTTTATTAAACATTCAGCATCATTGTTAAAATATAACCTCGGTGTAAAATTCAACCACTGTTAACTTAAAACATAAATTTAATTTAATAATGCCACCTGTTTGGCATAATGACTATACCTGTTATGTCGGAGACTAACGCCATGCACGTAACGATTCTGAGTTGTTTGAAATTTACTGCGGCATTAATTAAACACACTCCTCTCTTTCTGCGCATGTTTACTATCTGGTGTCGACCATCGCCGTATTCTAACTTCGCAGCACAACTTTTAATCAGGCGTCTTTATGATCCGTTTGCGCATTTTATTGGCCTCTTAGCATTATGCAGACGCCTTGAAAAAGCGATAACATTATTGCACCCATGTAAATTTTATAATAATAATGAATTTATATCACATTTAGTGTGTTCACTGTCAATACTTAGTGGAAAGACATTATATTTAAAAAAAAAACACAATATTCTTTTGTACTTATTGTCGCCTCTGTGGTCTAGGTGTTCCAATCCTGGAATTCCGAATCCCGAATCCCGTAATCCCGGGATCCCATACCAATCCCGTAAATTTGTAGCATTTCGGATTTGGAAGAGCTAAAAAAAAAACGAGTCATGTTGACATTTTGGGAAAATCGACAAATTCCTGGGTTTTGAGATTTTTAAAATCTTCGGACACCAATAGTTTTCACAATTTATACATGACTTCATGTTGAATGCCCACTCCCGGAATCCCAGGATTGAAAATAAGTCAATTCCGAAAACCAGGGATTACAAAAAGGATCCGGGATTTAATACCCTAGTGCGGTTGAGTGGTTAACGTCATTGGCTTCGGCTACGGAGGTCACGGATTTGAATTCCAGTACGGACAGTTTTATAAATTGGTTTTTCTAATAAACTGATAATTCAGGGAGGCAGGTACTTTTTATGATTTTAAACATTTAAACATAATATAATTTATCTTCAAACAGAAAATGAACGCTGTAAGGTTACATAGGAATTATTTATCATAGCAAATATTTCGTTTCATAACAATAAATTAATAATATCTTCAATGTAATAAATTATCTAAGTTTGCCACGCATAACATGATTCAAATATCAAAAATGATAATAAGAAATATTATTTCAAACTACAACATACTCTGACCTAGTTATTAATTATTATTGTATGCAAATACAATTTCACAGAATACTGGCGTGTAAATTAACGACACGTCTGTGATGCAACAGCCATCTTGTTGAAACATCAGGATGGCAGCGCCTCTAACGGGAAAGTTATGAAATAAAATATGTATGCGGTGCAACAGCGAAGTCGACAATCTGCATAATGAGAAAATGATACGGCGCTTTTGATGTTTAGTTTGACATTACTTTGTTCGTTTTTAATAAGTTAAGTGTAACCATTTCATAAGTACAATAATCTTATTGATATTTAAGCAAATATCATATTGATTGATATACAACATGTCAATTGTTTCTTTAAGACATTTTAATTTGTTTGAAATTTGACAGCTTTATTGACATAATAAATAATCATTTGTTGTGGTATCTGTAAATTCTAAGAATAAAGACATAGACAAGATAAGCAAAAATGTCTAGAATTATTATGTTACATATCGACTGTGTAAATGAAAAGGACGTAACCCACAGTTTTTTCAAAATAGTTTTTTTTCGATAATCACAATGTATCCAACTTGATACAAGTTCTATCAAGATGATGTAAGCTGAAAATGCCGAATTAGTATCTAAATTTAGCTTTTATGTTTGAAAAAAGATGGGCTAGTTAAAAATGAAACCAAGAAAAAAGACTGAAAAAAAGGTTTTTCCTAGACAATTTCTTAAATTAATATTAGATAATGTCAATTAAACACCAGTTTAGAAGTCTCTGTGCACTTCAAAGTTCTGTATATTTCATAATTTACATATGGCCCAAAATCATCAAAACATGTTTTTTGTGCCTTCTATAAAATTTGTAATGTGTGGATTACGTCCTTTTTCCTCTCCTCAGTCGATATTTTTTAATTGTGATATCTGTTAATTTTAAGAATAGAGTTTAAGACAAGATGTTTAAAAAATACTAGTGTTATTATTTGAACATATGTAAATATATATAAGTTAGGTATATGAGAATATATCTAATATATATAATTTACTGATGGAATTGGCATTTAGTTGGTAGAACTCCATTGTAATAAGGTTAAAACGTCAATGTATTTAGGTCTACAATTTTTTATAAGATGAGTTTATAGCTATTTCAGCGTGTGCCATTGTCAGAATAGTTAATCTTATATCATATAAAAAAAACTGTAGAATTAAATACATTGATATTTTTTACCTTATTAATATATAATATATAAGATATATTAAACAATTTATTAACGATTATGATATTGTATAGACTTGAGAGACCAAAAGGTTACTTAAGGAATCTGCAAGGTGGAGTTAGATGTAGTTATTTGATATAAATATTATATTACGTTTATATTTATTTTTATAGAGTATCCCGTTGAAATAATTTAATCATTTATTTTAGACACGTTTACTTCGCTTTCACAGAAAACAATGTCAAGACAAATTATCGAATAATCTTTCGCGTTTGTACCGCAGTAATTGGTTGATGTATCAAATCTATCACCCTCATAGAAACACAATATTACCATAATTTCTTCGAATAACACAATTCTGTTTTGACTTGCGTCACCTTCAGTTAACATCAATGTACTATTATATTATATAAGTATGAAATATTATTATACATTCTTGTTTATCGTCGGTAAAACAAAGATATTACAGTCAATACGCGTAGCTTTCGCTATCGGTCTAACATTAGTCCACTACAAGAAAAAAATCTAAGTATACCGTTTTTATGTTATGGTCATACTATTGCCACCTGTTTATTTTTTTAGTGATAAAGTTATAAGTGAAGAAATAATGACAATTTCATAAAAAAAAATGAGAATGACAATTCACATTAGATAACATAACATTTGGACGCACATATGCGGCAATACTCATGAAAGGGTTAAAAATATACATATTTGGGAATAAGCAATGCCGTTATTGAAGCTTCCTAACTTTTCGGTTCTAAGCTCAAGAAATGCGACCCAAATACCCACATTTTCTTAAATATCTATTTTAATATGGGTGATACAATGTTTATTATTAAGGTATTCTTATATCATAGTTTTTTGGACCTTTTGTAGTTTATATAAATACGCGATAACGTGATAACGAGATAAGCGCTCGCGATAAGCAATCGTTCGTAAGATAGCAGAGCTAAACGCGTTAGTTGCAAGTTCATATGAGTGCTGGGATGACGTCGTTTTTACGCGCAACTTAAAATATGATTATTTATTAAAAAACTACGGATTTTTATTAAAAAAAACGTATGAGGAATGATGCAGAGAGATATTGTAAAGCCCTTAGACTATTTTTTTTGAAATTCATAAGAATAAGGCCAATAATGAGGAAACCACTGGGGTCCCTAAACGACCCCTATCGGCAGAGAAGTATTTTTCTAGTCTCTGAGCCGCGAGAGTTAATTTAATAGCGATGATTCGAACATTCAACATGACATAAATGGATATATTTTCTTAAATGTTCATGTAGCTTGTGTCAACAATAAATAAACTAAAAGAAATACCTGAGTAATGTTGAGACTAGAATTTGAAATATGCTAATATTTTCTAGATTTTTAATTTTCACACTTTCGCATTTCATACAACGACACTCGGTGATTTATTTGAAGCTAATGTTCATGAAATGGTCTGACTTTGTCAGGAATACGGAGATTAGAGAGCGGACTAACCAGCCTCTTATTACGTCCAAAATAAAGAAGCGGCGGTAGACCTGGCTTGGACAAGTGTTAAGGATGCCTCAAGAGAGCCTGAACCCTGCCTGTCTCTTCTTCCAACCGGATGGATACCGGCGTCGTGGAAAGCCACTGATGACCATCCACAGGATGTACTCAGCGGAGTTGCGGGACGCTGGGATGACCTGGGAGGAAGCAAGGAGACTGGCTGGGGATAGAGAGTCATGGAGGAACTTTGTGGTGACCATATGCTCCGTATAGGGAGCGGATATGGAATAATAATAATAAAAAAAATGTTCATTTATGAGCTAGGCTTCTTTAAATATCTGAAATCTTCCTTATCTTTCAATATTTTTAATCTGTATTACTACTCTATAAAAATGCTTTCTATGTTTTTTAGTCTACGATTATGTACAAAATACACAAAATCACGGGAAAAAATTTACAACAAAACCCGAAAACTCTTGAAATTATATTAATTATGAATATTTTGGATACATTTTTTTATTTGTGAACTGACATGTATGATTCTTTTTGTTTGTTGTCTTTTTGTAGAGCTACTTTTACTATCACTGTATTTCGTATAGTATGCGCTATTTTTACGTATTACCATTAATATGCTCGACCCACGTAACGTATAAAAAGCCAGTATGTGACGTTTACGAAAAAATGATTGAGTATAACTGTATAAAACGACTCAATATCAATTTAAATGTGTTTGTATTTTGATTCAAATCTATGAACGCTGCAGACAAATAGAACAACTTTGAATATTTGATAACAGGCCTATTATCAATTTTTTAGACCTTTTAACATAACGAGCATGCCATCTTGATAAATATATTTATGCTTGTTATCCTTTTCAATAAATAGGGTTTTTTGCCCTTAAGTGTCCCTTCCAATAATTGTTTTGTTAGAAAGTTTCCCAATATCCATCATTACACTATTTATTTAACGATTATTTGAAGTATAGTCTCATGTTAACCGTAAAATATTGAATTTTGATGGCATTTGCTGCGGCCCTTGAAACCGCTTGAACAATGATAACCTCAGTGCTGTACTGAGGATAGCAACCACAAACACAGAACTCAAAATCATCAAAATTCTTGCTGCCAGTATGCAGTGTCAGAAATCTCACTGCTTAATTCCATCATTCGAGAGTGATTGAAATAGCTGATAAAATTACGTAACTATTAAATTAAAAATCTAAAATGAAAATGAATATTTGTTTGTTCGTATTTTAAGCGTTGCCACACCGCTCATCCGATTGCAATAGAACTTTAAAAAACTTATTGCTTTTAATTACGGAAAGGTTTTATTTTAGGTTATGCAAATATTTTATTATAATAAAATTATAATTTGATTGAATGGGAAATAAAAGTCTCGAGTCCCAGGATGTCCCGGGACTTTGACTTTATCACGCCTTGAGTCCCGGGACTTTGAAAACCTCGAGACTTCAGAATCCCTACTTCTAACAGATGTCGATAAATCGGTTGTAAAAATGCTCTTCATACTAAGAGTCGAACCTTTGAGATCCGCCACTAAAGTAAACGACGTCGATTGTTACGCCACGAATCCGACAGACTAGTAAATACCATGACTTCAAATTGGAGCATTGTTTATGTTACACCCGTATTCTTGACAGCCCTTCCAATCCGTAACCGCTGTAAATCACCAAATGATTTTTTTAAATATCTTGCAATTGATATTCGACTTTAGAAAACAATCCCCATTAACAAAAAGATAGTGAGAATTTGACAATACCCTCGTGACACTGGCACAAACTTTATACACCCTTACAGTTTCCTTCTATTCCATAACCGTCGTAATAAACTACACCCACTCCACAATGACGTTGCAGTTGTCAGCAAAAGGCAGAGTTTCCCGTCTTTCCGTACATTCGACATAATATTTCACGTGGCACACACAACACTAGAGAGTGTCGCTAGTGACTACCTACTCGCTTTTCTATCTACCACCTCACTTATTTTCGTTCCGCCGCCTCCCGTTTGCTCTTTTATGCCCTCATTATGCTACACGACCCACATTTCACGCCGCCCTTGTTCGCTGCGTCGCAAGGGATTCGTCGACGAAATATTATTTTAGTTAACAATAAAAACTGTTATGTTTTGAAGCATTCAAGCTTTGTACTTTTCCATACTTTTCGTCACTAACGACACGAGTTTCGCCTATCCTCATATTAAGTTCATTCAAGTTGCAGGGCAAAAACTAGATTTTGTCAATAAAAACACGTACGGAAATGTAAAAAAAATAACGATCTAAAATTGATATTGAAATTCCAACTCTTTAAGTCGTAATCCTAAAATATTATGTTGTACTCTTTTAAGGTGTTTACTGACAATATTTGGTGGGAAAGCGTTGTATTAAAAAATGAAACATAAGCATATCGATGAAGGAGACTAGAAGTACCAGGACGCGCTAGCGTCAAGGTTCTTCTCGTCTCCTTCATCGATAAAATTTTTAAAAAAATGTAAATTGCATCCCCTTACCATCGTTTGTAGACAGAAGGGCATGATCACTACAGAAATAAGAAGTTCACGGGAACTCCATATGCATTATTTTGCAAATCACATTCTATATGCTTCCCCCCATATTATATCCGTACATGTACACACACATGCGCATACATACAGTACACAAAGAAGTCAACCAAAGGGAGTTATTTTCGTGATGCTAAGTTCGTTCTTAAATTGTTAATTTTAGACGAAACAAAAGATCTATGGTTGTTCGTCGAACAGCACCGCTCTCGGTCTAAAACGATTCTCAGGCAGTGTCTCGTCATACATAGTTGTGGAGATTGGAGAAATAGAGAATAAGAACTCTTCTCTCTGTAAAAGATGAAAGTCAGTTTTTAATTCAAAATTTGAAATTTGAAATGCAATTTAATAAATAGTCCTTTTTCAGTTTTTTGAAAATATTGTGTCACATGACAAATATAAATAAATCAATAAATTTATGTATACAGTTTTGGACATAACTTGTTTGAACACGCATTACGCGTATCATCTCCCTTTGCCACTGTTTACCAGTGGTGCACGCGACAAGGGGGGCACTTAAACTTTGTCCCGAATTTATTTCCCTTATGATTTACGTTTGAAAATTTGGTCACGCTCTGCACAGCCTTTTGGGAAGCCCCTTTAATAAGCATAATTAATATAATATGCTTATCTCCGTGTAAAGATTATTATTTTCTCCAGACCCATTTAAAAAGGTCTTGCTTTGGGAGGAAAGCTGTTATATGGTAACGATACCATATATTTACTTTTTCCAACTTATTCATAAGTGTTCGACTGAGCCATTTAGCGGAATGTGAATAGTTTGAATTGTTTATAAGATTTAATTACCCAAAAGAATACCATTTTTAATAAATTTGATTGCTTCGTTAAAATTGTAAGCATTTTAAACTTTATTTGATTTGACAAATCAAAATAGTAAATTAAACAAAAGAAAATCGCCAAACATTACAGTGCTAACAAATATTCTCACTACATGTGTGAAACTCACCAAAATATAAAAAAAACACATCCATTTGATTTGTCAATAGTTATTTGTATTTTTTAATGCTTATTCGCTGCTTCGGGTATTGACTTTCCTCAGTAATTTAATTTGAATCAAACAACTACTATCTTCTTTGCAACACAAAATAAAATAACATAAAATTCTTCATAGCCAGTTGCTAATGTTTGTTTTTGTGTTTGATTTGTTGTTTTCGAGTTAAGACACATCTAAAAAATAACACAATTATAAATTTAATAAACAAGCCTACTTCACTCATAATCAAGGTAAAAATTAATACTTTTTACTATTTTGAGCAAAATATACTTTCTCTATCTCATTTAGGCATGTGAAAAATAGTAACATTAATATATTACGATCTTTAATATGTAACACTATCATACTCACATTTATTTCTAGCAACCCTTCAAATTATTAGATATGAGACGAGTCACTAAAGTTTTCTTCCAATGTTTGTAAAGACTGAATTCTCCAATGGATAATTTTTGTTAAATCTTCGAATTTTGTTGTCAGTGATCCTTTCTTACTTAGAATTTTTTTAATTTGATCGAAAATTTGTAAGAAGACACATTATGTTCGATTTTATCAGTTGAAAATGTTCGTGATGAGCAAAACCAGTTCTGATCCTAATAAAAAAACATAAAATACATAGAGAAGAGTCCATTCATATTTTTTTTTAAATTAAACAACTGAATTGAACATAAATAGTGTCTAAAGGTTAACCTAAAACAATTCCCGTAACTTTATACTATGTTTTTCTATTTGTCATTTTTTTTCTATCTAAAACAGATTTTTGGATTAACTGACTACACAATTCGCTTCCGCTTTCAATTTGATGCGCGCCACTGACATACCATCTCACCATCCCATTACACTTGCCGTGTTTGTGTAAACGCAGCTCGTTGGCAAGTGTAACAGCATCCGAGCTAATTCCCGTCACCACCAAAACTACCACTCAATCTTCCCGTATTAGGGAAATGCAATATTCCGCGAACACTATTGCAACTGTGCCAATGCGGGCAGCAAGAAACAACTTCATACGCAAAGTATGTCATGTGGATATTGCCGATTTCTCACTGTGTGAAGGATGCAATGTAGAACACAAAATCTTCCTGAAAGTTGAGTAGCAATTTTAATTGTTCTAAAAATCATAATTTTTCAAAAATACAGTTCTTTGTAACAGTTACCTGTCTTTTATATTTCTTTATTTATTTAATTTACATTGCATAAGATTGACAAATAATAAATTTAAGACTTTTAAAATGAAGAAAATAAACATTAATAAAAAGTTTTCTACTTCACTTCAGTGGTAAGTATATCAGCGTTCATTGGGACATAAAAATGGTCAGTTTGAATTTGATAAATTGGGGGTAAATATGTTTTATCCATGGTTTTACATTTTTTTCCACGACAATGTAATTCATATAATTTTTATTACGTATTTGATTTTTGCAATAAATCACATATTTTTATATAGAAAACTGATAAATTATGCGATGTACGAATTGTAATTTTAATATATTTTTTTTTTATTAACAAATTGACAAATTATAATTTTAAAACTTTTAAAATGCAGAAAAATAAATAGGACAATTTAATATAAAAAGTAGTAGATTTTTTTTTTACAAGGAAGTCAACTGAGTAAACTCCGACGAACTCTACTTTAATACATACAAATAGCATTCGTCGGAACTCACCTACGTCTACATGAAATATGTCGACATCCGAAGCAATACTGTTAAAAACCGTTAAAGCTTTCCCCAGTGGCATCCCAATTGGCAGGCTGGCTCTACACCTTGGGAGAACAAACAATTCATGTCCACGATTTCTCAAAAAATAATCAGGTACATTTAGATTCACATTCTCAAGAATAGTGGAGTTCTTATTTTGGCCTCGTATAAGACGAAAGAAATATATGGCCAGATACATTTCTCTTACATATTATTTAATATCAATAAATATTGAAGATAAAATGTTCTAGATAATATTATTTGTAGAATATTTTAACATTATTATATTTCATATTATGCAAAGAAAATCTATCGCAATGCGAAACATTTTGGTTAATTTAAATATTTTTATTATCAGTTAAAAAAATGCTTCATAGTTTCTCAACTAAATAGTAGCTATTTCGGTATCAAGCCATCTTCGTTTAGTTCACATCTATGCTTATACAAAAATCGAGAGTTTGTCAAAAAATAGTCAGGAACATTTAGCTTCACATTCTCAAGAATAGTGGAGTTCTTATTTTGGCCTCGTATAAGACGAAAGAAATATATTTCCAGGTAAATTTCTCTCCTAACGTTCAAACTATGAAAGTTTAGCCCAGAGGTGGGGAACCTTTTCTTCTCTAAAGACCGAATTCATTTTTCTGATTCGATATAAGGCCGCAGTAATCATTGACTACTTTATCCCCAAATTATCTCCAAACCTCGTTTTTTTTTTAGCTCACCGAGGAATTTGAAATCCTCAATTCGCTATACTTTTAACTCAAATTATCTCCATACCTCGTTATCCGAATTTACAAATTGCAGAATTGGCCAGAAGACTGCACCAGGGTAGCCAAAAGGCCGCAGGTTCCCCATGTTTGGCTAAGTCTAAGAGAAAGTTAATTGAATAAAGCCATAGGTAATATCCGTACACCCTCATATAGAGAAATGTCAAAAAAATCTTCTGAATCTTCTCCACCATAAGGGTATATTTTGAACATCTTGGGGCCCAAACAATCGCCTACTCTCAAGTCTGTTTCGAACCAGGCATGATAAAAACATGACTCTTTATTATTTTTAATTAAAAAAAAACTGATTTTGTGGGCGTGGTACTTGGTAGTCACATGACTCTCAGTAATAAAAAAAGGGGTGACTTTACCCATACACTCTAGTGGCGCGGCGCGGTGCTGGTAACGTTGTGTGAATATACAATTAATACTTTTTGTTTATAATACGTATCTTTGTTAATACACATTTACATTAAAAAATACGAAAATAAATAAATAAACAAGACTATGCCATTGATTGAATTGGCATTAACTTGGTAGAACTTTTTTGTAATAAAGTGAAAATAACAAAGTGTTTAATTGTACATTTTTTTATATATATTACATAGTTGGTAGTTATTTCGATGATTTTTTAAAAAACCAAATAAGCTTAAATAAGGCCCAATTTTTCCAAATGTATTCAAATTTTCAATCTGATAATATTATAAACTATTGTAAAAAATAATTTAAGATTTCGACTGAAGGTGTTTGTTGGGATTTCAATACTAAATTTGAATCGTTAAAATTATGAACAAACATTCACAAAAGTTTTGTCACTAACGACTTGGGTTTTTCCTTTCGACATCTTCAGGCATTCAAGTGCACGGATGAACCTGAGTTGAACTTTACATAATTTGAACGAATCAAATTTAATATTGGTAAATACATTTTTTATTGTAGAATAAAAAATAACTATAATCTCGTCAACAATTATAATACATTATATGCGAAAATTTGACAAGTTTTTAATATTAGTTGTCGAATTTTCGTATAATTTCTCGCAAACGAAATTAAATCAAAAGAAAATGTGGCAACTCAATTTCTATTAAATATGAAATTATATTAAATGTACTTTTGAATGTTTTCAGCCTTTAAATTCCTTTCTCAATTCATTCATTCTAAATAAAAGTCTCTAACAGATAAATAATAATCAGCACGAAGAAATCTTCTGCCGTTTTAAAACGAAAACTTAAAACATTATAAATTTGCGTGGGCACTTTTCATTCAGTTACTATTATTTTCTTGTTTCTTAAGAAATATTGTTTGGCTTTTCCGATAGTGATCTGCGCCCTTTGCTGACGTTACATCCCTGCTTCTCCATTAAACTTTGACCATTTTAATGGAACGCTACGAATAAGTTATGTATCTGAAGGAATATTTGTTTTATTTATTTGCCTCGTGATATTGAGGCAATCTTGAATAGTACTATAAATCAGCTAAATCCATTCTGCTCTATTGAACATTTGATTTATAAATGTTAACGGAATTGAATTGGATTTTTTGTGAATATTATATTTTTTTACATTAAGTGGATTTTGTTTGATAAATTTACGACATCTTTATTTCCAAAGACTTATAAATCACTACATCAGCAATAGGGTTTATACAAAAACCAACTTTTGAAAAAAACCGGTTTTCGAATATCAATATTGTTTTAAAACCGATTTTATCCGGTTTTCGAAGTTTTAAAAAAATGGATAATTCAATTAAAATATAGAGAAAAAGTTCATTTTTTTAATGTTGCTTATTTATATATGTGAATGTAAATAATTTGAACGATTCAAATTTTTATGAAAAAAAAAACACGACCATGAAGTGCACAGTGACTGATACATTGGTTTTTCATTGACTTAGCCTAATATTAATTTAATAAATTGTTCAAGAAAAACCTTTTTTTATGTCCTTTTTCCCGATTGTAATTTTAAACTTAAAAGCTAAATTTAGATACTAATTAGGCATTTTCAGCTTCCATCCTTTTGATAGAACGTGTATCGAGTTGTATACATTGTGACTATCATTACGAAAAAAATGTGGGTTACGTCCTTTTTCCTTTCCACAGTCGATATAATATATGTATATAAAATGAAAATTATTCACTCTATTATTATATCGACTATTATTTTTCACTCTTTTGAACAATTACAAAAGTGTAACTCGTAATGTTTTCGAATACACGATTCAATTATTTAAAATAGTTATTTTCACGTGACAAATGTAAATATGATAGTCTTTTTCATGACATCCTGGGTGTTAAGGGCGCCTGAAAGTTTAATAACAACCCCTAGCTGAAATGTGCCGCAAGAATGAACTACAAACAAGTAAGATTGGCTGGTTAGGCAAGTGTGTATTTCCGCAAATTTCTGAAATAACTGCAAACACGGCGCAATCTACCATACTAGCAAACACATCTGCAAATTTTGATCCCGACGAACGCTGACAATTTAAACCTTCCACATAATGCGATTAACTCCCTGATATTTGCATAACTGATACTTTAGTTGGAGAAATGTTCCCGTAATATGTTTCTGTATGAATTATTATGGTATCACGAATAAGGCACCGCTAATCCGCAGAAAACAAGTGTTTTATGCCTATTTCGTTAATTGTAGATTACGGTTGCAATAATTGTTGAGAAAATAAAAAAAGCGCTGATACTTTACTAGTAACATTACGTCACAATATGATTTATAAATGTCGATCCGTCTAACAAACGTGGAAAAGGTTTTTGCTACCCAACTAATTTTCTCGGCGATTTGTGGCTATCTAGGTGACTATATATCTTAATTTTTTTTTACCATTTTCACTCCCAAGTGTGGAGCTTATAGACTCATAATGAAGTTCATCTCAACAGAAGTGTGAACTGCTTTCGTATGTTATACAAAAAAAATATTGAAATGCTGGTATTGATTTAATTAGCCGGAATTGCAATCCTAATTGGTTAAAAATAAGTATTCTTTTATTATATATTGACTTTTTTATTTAATTTTTATATTATTGAAAAAAATATGTATTTGGCATTACAGCTAACGCCAGTGCGCCAAATATTTCCAAGTTTAAATATCATACAACATAATTTTGATGAGAGTTTTTTGAGAAATCCCTTAAGAAAAATTATCATCTCTAACACTCATGTCTTGTGTCTCAGATTTAAATATCTAAAATTTACCACTAAATCA
Organism: Himalopsyche anomala; assembly: GCA_031772345.1. Taxonomy (NCBI): domain Eukaryota; kingdom Metazoa; phylum Arthropoda; class Insecta; order Trichoptera; family Rhyacophilidae; genus Himalopsyche; species Himalopsyche anomala. The sequence goes on along the minus strand of CM062831.1, from coordinate 3,380,789 downwards.
GACCCGCCTGATCGGATCAACTAAGCCAGAGGTTCCCAACCGGTGGGTAATTTCTCCTTGTAGGGGAATTTAAAAGTTCCAGGAGGAGAGGGGGGGAGTCGATGGCTTCGTAGATTCTTGTTTTTAAACTAAAACTTGATTAAAGATACTATCGAAATTTGTTCATTGAAATATGCTTAAGTTATTTAATTAATTAATTAAGTAAAGAATCATCTCACAAAATGTATATTATTATATAATATACCCACGTATAAAAAATGAATGTTTTTCAACACCAAGTAGATTAACTTGGGTAGAGGGGGAATTATATTCTGAAAGATACTGAAAAAGGTGAATGAAACAAATAAGGTTGAGAGCCCTAGAACTCGACCATAGTGGGTGTCAATTTATATTTTCGTCCAGTACTACAATATCTACAGCCAGAATATACCAATTCATATAATCCTTGTAGAATTAAATAAGTTTTTTTACCCGGAGATTTACGTAATTTTAATTAAATTTTAAATATATTAGAACCAAATTGCCCACAAAAAACAAAAACGTAAAAACAGTTTCAAAATGTGCTCAACTGACTGTTGAACTTGCTGGCTAAAAATTAAAATAGTGAGTTACACGTACGCTTAAATCAATATTTCACTGTTTTCAAATACATTTTATCGTTGTATAGGAAAGTACGGATTAAAAAACACGGCACATGTCTAGATAAGGTCAATATCAACTCAAGATTCTACAATTCATATTTTAAATTTTAAATATTGTTGTTTGTGAAGTAAATCTTTCTCACTCATCAGTCTCGACGATCGAGTGATTTACAAAAAAATATCGAGTTTATAACATATCGGCTGTAGAAAGGAAAAAGGACGTAACCCACAGTTTTTTCAAAACAGGTTTTTTTCGTTAATCACAATGTACCAAACTTGACACACGTTCTATCAAAAGGATGCAAGTTGCATATGCCAAATAAGTATCTAAATTTAGCTTTTAAGTTTGAAAAAGATGATTTTGTAAAAAAATAAAACCAAGAAAAAAGACTTAAATAAAAGATTTTCCTAGAAAATTTCTTTAATTTACATTAGATTATGTCAATTAAACACCATTTTAGAAGTCTCCGTGCACTTTAAGGTTGTGTATAATTCATAATTTTCATATGGCCCAAAATCATCAAAGCACGTTTCTTGCATCTCCTGTAAAATTTGATACGTGTGTGTTACGTCCTTTTTCCTTTGCACAGTCAATATATATTTACATTACAATTTACATGAAATGTTTAAAGTAAATTGAACACTCTCTTTGTTGCGGCAATTTTCGTGTAATGCTCCAGTATATGAACAAAATAATAATGTTCGCATGAAACAAGATCCTATTGCGCCAAATTCTACCGTAGAGAGAGAAAACATATTTCCCAAGTCAATGTAAAGTGGTTGTATTTCATCTGAGAACACATTCGTGGAAACAGTGATCGCAGAACCACTCACCTGAGGGTTGAAGAGTATTATGCTACTCGATTCGGGCTTTGGCTTGGAAAGGTAACTACCAAAACAACGTCAGCATCGTTTATATTTCCATTATTTTTGATAAACCACATATTAACGTTACGATGTTTGTATAATCTATATATTAATAGCGGATAATGTTTGTAGCTTCGTAAAATGTAAATATGATAGATTTCATAAATATTTGAATGTTTGACGTGAATACGTCTTTAAAATTGCTTCCATAGGGAGGCAATCCAAAAAAACGAATGATAACAAAATCGAGGTATACAGTTTGGTGTTGCAGCTTCTTATTTATTTTTGTTATTCAGAATTCAATTACACCACTGGATAGCTAAAAAATTTAAAAAAATATTGCGCTATAAAAAAAACTGTAATACATAGCGCGAGGTGGAGGGGGAAGCGCCGCCATTTTGAGGTTATTTTGCTGCGTATCGAGATTTCTATTTACTATAACTTTTGACTCGAAGAAGTTACGATGTTCGTTTAAGTTTCAATCGTTAGCTCTCAACAAAATCTATCGATTATAGATAAAACATTAGTGTAATATTGTGACTGTGACTACAATTGGTTGTTGAAAAAAATAAAATATATCAAAAATATATAATGTTGGGCTTAACGTGTCAAAAAGCAAAGGCGAAATACAATGATCGCATACGGTTGGAAAGGGCTTCTTAAGAGCAATCGAATGGTACCATTAAAACACCATATGACCGAGTCAAGCAGTGCCGGCAACGTAAAAATAGGGCGTAATATCACCTATTACGAGACGTATTCACGTACAACACACGGCCGTGTCCATGACACAGCCACACCCCATTTTTTTAAACCATGTCCGCTCCCAATGTGAAGCATATGGTAGCTAGTCGCTCTCCATACCGTTCATAGGATAGAATGGGAGGGGGGAATTCAAGACATCACATACATCTATGCCATCGAACAGAAATTCATAGATCGATTGAAAAATCAATTTATAAAACTGTCCGTACTGGGATTCGAACCCGTGACCTCCGTAACCGAAGCCAACGACGTTGACCACACGACCACACAGGCGGCATATTATAAAAAAAAGTTGGAGTTTTGTTATTTTTTAATAGACGCAGGGATATAATTCAAACAATGATTTAAAATTTATAAATTAATTACATACTTTAGGTACGGTAAATCCCAATGAAAATAAATTCAACAATCAACCGTTTTAATAAGCTCAAAAAGTGAAATAGCAAAGGTATCAAATTTAATCTACAAAGCTGGCATATTATAGAATTTGTATGAAAAAATAAAAACCTCAATATAAATCTGTTACAAGTAAATATTTTAATTTTGTTATTAATCATGCCGGAACTTGGACTCAGACCCATCTGATCGCTATTGTACAGCTATTGCCACTAGAACACAATAGCCAATAAAGCGGATATTTATGATTTGTGTAGTTTGTTGCGAGGGACGTTTATGTATCTCGTAAGTTGGCAACGATCGAGATTGGTCGTTGTGTTTGCTCGAACGAAAAAAGGGATGCCCCCACAGAAAAGTGTAATGTGTCAACTTTGTACATTAGTCAACAACTTTTAACTAAAGAGAAACATTGCACCCCGGGGAGTCTCATTTTTAACGGCTTTACAGGGCGCGGCGTAAACAAAGTCAACTTTAAGATTCATGGACATCCACTGGTTTACTTATAATAATTTATCTGTAAAATACTGGCATAAGAAATAGGTCGATTTTTCATTTCACTTCAGTACATTGAGCATAATACAAGATAAACGTTTTCTTACTTATTTCAACTTGTGTATTATTGCTACTTTAGTATTATTCTAACCCAGTGTCTGCCAAACTTTTTTGATTCACGGCACACTAGTGAAAGGGATTTGTTACGCGTCACACCAAATAAAAATGCTTTAAAAAAGGGAATATTCTTTATTAATATGGATAAAAAAATCATAGTGTAACCGAAAACAATATTCGCAAAGATACAACAATCCAAGCGGCAATGGAGATTTAATTGCTGTTGTATCCAATCGAGGATATTGACTCTAAAGCTATATTCAAAATGCTGACAATTCTAGCACAGAAAATGAGGCTTGGTGCACAGAGTCATTAGATCTACATATTTAAATTTCCTCCCCTGTTAGTGTCAGGTGTGTACATTCGAATCTTGCAAATGATGACACGAAGATGTTGATTTTTTAAAAATAAATTATAAAATTAAATAAAGTAGCATTTTTAAAATTGAACAGTTTTTAGACTTCTTCCTTCGCGGCACACCTGAGACTTCTCGCGGCACACAGTTTGGCCGATACTGTTCTAACCGATACGTAATAATGCAAGTTGACACAACATGAAAGTGTGTTCAAAATAACCGCATACAGTTAAATATACTTTTAGTATGTCAATCAGCATTCATGCATAATACTCATTACACCCAATTTTGGAATTTGGTATACCAACGATATTAGTAAAAATTTACAAAAATGTGTTTAGTTTTTGCAAAAATGAGTCCAATTATAAAAAAATACGACTTATATTTCTACGACCATTTTCATAATTTGATTCGACAATCATATCAAAACGTCGTTCCAGCTATCCGATTTTTTAATCTCACCATAATAAGTTTACTACTGAATTTGTCCTAGCCTTATCTTTTTATCCTTATTTTTTTCCAACTATGCAATAAGCAGATCTTGTTGATTTACTTCTGTAGAGAAAAGCTTCATTCGATGTTCATATTCGGTAAATTTGTCATACTACATCGTACGGACTATTGCGGCGAAAAACTTCACAAACTGAGCTAAAAACCACTCCACGATTTAAAATTATTATCTGAGATCATGGGAATCGCGTTAAAACCACACATTATTACGAAGAACACTGATAAATTAAGCGAAATACGTAACATTGCTGAGCAAAGCTGAGGGGAAATGCTCCGAAATGTTACGTATTTCGCTTAATTTATCAGTGTTCTTCGTAATAATGTGTGGTTTTAACGCGATTCCCATGATCTCAGATAATAATTTTAAATCGTGGAGTGGTTTTTAGCTCAGTTTGTGAAGTTTTTCGCCGCAATAGTCCGTACGATGTAGTATGACAAATTTACCTCATATTCTCCCCATCGAGAAGCGGACACGGTTTTAAGCAATTGAGTTATGTTGCAAACAATTAAAATAAAATTTAAAAACAAAATTAAGCATATATTTACCAATATAAATTCAAATAAACTTTTTTCATTGCTTGACAATTCTTTTTAATCTGGCAGACTTGTTCGTAGCATCGATGATATTTTTACTTAGCTTGCAATATTTTTGAACTACATATGTATAATTGAGTCGCCCATTTCCATAATTCAATTTTGAAATAGCTTTCTCAACGTTTATGATATTATTAACGTAAAATTAATTACGAAAAAAAATATTAAAAATAGTTTTTTCAATCTAATTAATCAAGCATTGACTGCGTTAGTGTCAAAGTTCTTTGAGTCTCCTTCATCGCTAATGTTTTAGTTATTTGTATTCCTTTTTCATCGTTTTCGATGGAACGGCTTGAAAGTTTCAACGTTGAGCAATCCACAATGAAGCCAGTTCACGTAAACACTATGTATATGAAATATTATACTATTCATATATTTCCATATAAAATAAACATTATTTTGCACATACATACATTCAATACGATGTATGATCAATGTCATATGTAATAGCAATCTTTAGAGTTCATGCCGGAGCAATTAAACAAAGATTTATTTAGTTAACGCTTTTGGAAAACCACACTGCGAGGAGAATTCTTGTATTGCGTACTTAAAAATAAATAAAAAAGCTAAGTGACACCAAAGTACTTTGTTTTATTACGAACACAATAGAACATTTGAAATTGGTGCCAAAGTAACACGCTGTATCTGTTTTGTATTGACATTGCAATAAATTTTATATCGCCCTGAACTTTGCTAACGACCTCTTGCTGGCGTTACAATGTTTTCGTAAGTCTTTTGACATTATTAAGCGCGGAAAACGAGTTTTTAATGTTCTTTTATTATCTTTTCACCTTAATTAGTGCAATAAACAACTCCATGTTACTCGAAACAAGAAAAATAGCAATATATCTACAATGTCGTGGAATCTTAGTATTCAGCTCGAAAATAAATATGAAAAAAAACGTTGGTAGCTTTTTTGACATCGCGATATCGTCACATGTACATATTCGACTGTGAAAAGGAAAAAGGACGTAACCCACACATGAAAAATTTTACAGGAGACACAATTTTTTTTTTTCAAATGATTTTGGGCCAAAGGCAAATTATGAAATATGTGTACATACACAATCTTGACGTGTACGATGACTTGTAAACCGGTGTTTAATTGACTTGATCTAATATTAATTTAATAAATTGTTCAAGATTTTTTTTTTAGACCTTTTTCCTAATAAAAAAAATAAAAGATTTTTAGTAGTTTTTCCACATAAATTTATTTGATCAGGACCGGTATTGCTCGTCGCGAGCATTATCAACTGATTTCCGGATGGAACATCATTTCCTGATCAAATAAATTGATGTGGAAAAGTACTAAAAATCTTTTATTATTTTTATTATAATGCCATTCCACCAAGTATTGACAGTGAACACTTTAAAAGTGACCTTTTTCCTAGTTAAAATTTTCACTGACCTTTCTTTTTTCAAACTGAAATGATAAATTTAGATACTAATTCGGCATTTGCAGCTTACATCCTTTTGATTTAACGTCTATCAAGTTGTGTACATTGTGATAATCAAAAAAAGCTGTTTTGAAAATACTGTGGGCTCCGTCATTTTTCCTTTCCACAGTCAATTATGTATTTGTAAAGATTTTTTTATTTTAATAAAAATGAGTGGCCCATTATATTTTTCATACTTTATTTACTTTTAATGTAGCCTAATTTTAAATTACAGGTATGAGTTGCTTATTTGAGACTAGTTTAAATTTCGGCTTTAGATAATTTCATTTTATTTTAATAGCCTAATAATTAAATTCAATTTAATCTTTTTATCAGTGATTGCTGCGGCATTATACTTTTTATAACTAATTTATAACTTCACATAAATAGCCCTGTTAGAATTTATTTTTTATTCATTGAAAATATCCGTGGTAAGCATAACCTGTCCTGATATTAAGATGAAATTATTACAGGAAAAATGTTCTTTGTAATTTTTATAATAAAGAATATGTGATTTTCCATTTAATGGGTGAATATTATATTGTACAAATATGATATGAGCCAATTAGAGGTTACGTGGTATTTTAGGAAAAATGACAATAGTCTAAATGTCTTAAAGTATTGTAAAAGTAAAGTGAGTTCAGTAAATACAAACTATAATAGCGTTATCTCCCTAAAATAAAAATATGCACTCCATCAAAACATCAAATGAATCGTATATTTCGACAACGTTACGAGACACACTTTTATAATTGTTCAGGAGAGTGAAAGATAGATGTCCCCTGCAAAATTTATAATGAAAATTTTTCATGTTATATACAATATGATATCGTAGGTATAAACCCTTGTGTTCAATCAGAAAACATTTATTTTTCTTCAAGGTTATATATTTTGATTAAATCCATTTTTCCTAGTGTGAACATGTTACCTTTCTAAAATACATGCACTTTTGCAATGCTTATTATATTTGTGTATTTAGATTTGAATCGTTCAAATTCAATATTGAAATTCCACCAAGCACCTTCAGTCGAAATCTTAAATTGTGTATTTAGGTATTCTGAAGATGTTTGCATACTTAACTCATTTTTGGATTAACTCGTAACGGTTTCGAAATACACGATTTAGATAAAGACGTGATTGTACTTAATAGAAAAGAAAAAGAAAATATAAAACTTTTACCATTTTACAACATGACCCATTTCACTTTTCAATGAGCTTATATTACGCGTACGTTTTAAAATTCGTCTATCAAGCAGTACGAGAAGTTGAAACGGTGACGTTAAGTGATGAAAATCGTACATTTGATTGAAGAGCGAAAAAATTGCGTGCTCATTTATCGCCTGAAACTATCATTTCTTTCATTTCTTTTCAAAAATATCGCCACAATTTGTTGCGTGTCTATGGACAATTTACGACCCTCGCTTTGTAAAATATCCCGCAACATTTCAAAGCGAAAAACACGACTTCATATTTCTAGTTCACAGTCCGATCACAAAGAGTTGTTTTGATGCCAAATACCGCTTTAAGCTTATTCTGTTGTATTTATTTTGTATAATGTCAGTTGCTAGTCGGCGAGATAATCTCAGTTGACAATGGTTATTTATTTACGAAAATATATTTAGTTCACTAACATGCACGGACAAATATTTGAGTTATGGTTTGAACAATGCAAAATGAAATACAACAGATTTATTTAACGTTGGAGTATTTAACGTCGATCAATACCTTGTTTTGAAATATTTATCTAATATTAGAAAAAACTCAATAATCCTTTGTACTTCATTCCACTTTATTTAATATGTCAGGACCGGTTTCGCTCATTACGAGCATCGTCAACTGATAAGAAATATAATTTAACAATTCTATTTATACAAAAATGAACAGCTATAAACAACAATTAGCATTGAAAAGAAAATACCAATTACATTAAAAGTGATTCTAAAATAGCACAAAATTAAAATGTTTAACACATCTAACATATAATTAAAAAGTCATCTCAGATTAATAAATTTAGAATGGGGATTGAAAGTAATTACAAACATAATTAAAATTTGGGAATTCTTTGACAATGAAAATAATGACATTAATAAAAGTGAACAAATATTTATCTGTTTATTGGTTGAATTAAAATTTAAAAACTGTTTAACACAACGCTAATTCATTTTTTCAAATATCGAATTGATTGAGCTTTAAGTTCTAAAGGTTACGAAAGCGTCAAAGTTTTTCGAATCTCCTTCGTCAGTGATGTTATTTGCTTTCCGTTTCCATCGTTACCAAAAGAAAGGCTTGGTTGCTGTATAGGTGAACAATCCACAGTGAAGCCAGTCAACGTAGGCACCATAATATATTTTTTAAGATTTTTGGGGCCGTATTTTCCGTAATTATGTAATTAAAGGTCGTTAAAAAGACCTGCTATTAAGCTAAAACGATGCTTATGTATTGTCTTGATACAATTATGATATTAAGAAATCATTGCGTGGTTGCATCTGAAATATTTGATAATATTATACTTTATCTCAAATATTGTAAAAATATATTATTGTTTACTGTAAAGCTTTTGTGTAAAGATAATACAAAACTAAATGAACACAGTTCATGCAACCAATATACATAGCAACGATCTTAACCTTTTGTTGTTTTATTATATAATATTTTAATTTCTCGTTTTGCTTTAAAAAAAAATCAATGTATGTCATTAAAAAAATATTTCCTGTTGGCAACATTAATCCGCCTATTTTTAAATCGTTGAAAATTATGTTTTACCCTTTAGCTCAAAGCCTTGTAGAAATAATTAAAAGAAAAGCTGGATACTTTAGGGATTACTGTAGATTGGTTACTGCCAATGACAAGGGTGGCCTGTTCTTGAAAGCTTTTGCGATGCAGAAAAAGTTGAATCTGACCAGATTAAAATCAATACATATTTGCAAGATGCAGAGTAAAATTAGGTAAAATTTAAAAAATCTTCAATATTATATTTTCTTTAGAAAATGCTTACTTAAACAAAACTGAGAACAGACGATTTATGAACCTTCATCAATATTTAATTAGTAACAATTCATATTTTACCTGACACTTATCTATCTTGTAAACTATCTTACATTACCAAATCAATTGCTTGTATTAATAAATTTAGATATCTTTTTCATGTCCTATCGTAAATTTCGCAATTTCGTCTCTTTTATATTTAATATGTTGTTTGAGATGTCATTCATATAATTAAGTAACTAAGGTGATCTTGGACGTCATTTTTTTGATTGCTGTGGTCACGGGTTCAAATCTTCAATCGAAAATCTACATACAATAATTTTGTAATTAATTATTTCTTAAAGGCATGGATGTATTTAATGTTAGGGGATATATTATAATGTTAGAGGGTATATTAAAATAATTTTAAGGAATAATAATTGATGTTGGGTAATGTAATAAAAGCATGAATGTCTTTGATTATTTTCCCCGTTTCTACGCACTTGATTCTTTTTTTTTATTTTTATAGAACTTTTTTGAGTAAACTACAATTAGAGTTTGTAAAATAACTGATGTCGAAACACTACATTAGCTGTCTATACGCACTACGTATTATATCGACTGAGGAAAGGAAAAAGGACGTAACCCACAGTTTCTCAAAACAGGCTTTTTTTTGATAATCACAATGTATCAAACTTGATACACGTTCTATCAAAAGGATGCAAGCTGCAAATGCCAAATTAGTATCTAAATTTAGCTTTTAAGTTTGAAAAAGATGACCTTGTAAAAAAAATAAACCAAGAAAAAAGATTGAAATAAAGGTTTTTCCTAGACAATTTCTTTTATAAATATTAGATTATGTCAATTAAACACCAGTTTAGAAGTCTCCATGCACTTCAAGGTTTTTGTATAATCCATAATTTGCATATGTCACAAAATCATGAAAACACAAAACATGTTTTTAGCGCCTCCTGTAAGATTTGATATGTGTAAGTTACGTCCTTTTTCCTTTCCACAGTCGTTATGCTTCTGCTGCGGGCGAAAATCTTTAGTTAAAAATAAAATAACTTATACCTATGTACATGGCTAAAACTATCATATACACTTGTCAGTACAGCTATGAAAAATTAAAGTAACTATTTTATAATTATGTCTCCCAAACACAGTTTTTACACTCCAAATCGGACATTTTACAAAAAAAATAATTGGAATATTTTTTAAACAATTAGATAATTTATTAATTAGGTATATTTACGTACATTTTCATGAAATACAGTTATTAATCAGTACATTTAATTTATAAATGTTCCTGCGCGGTAACTGCAGGTAGTTTCATATACATATTCATATGATAATTATACCAATTCGCAAAAGTGACGGTTGCAATACGAGACTATAATGAAGACAATAATAAAGAATTTCAAAGAATTATAAATATAAAACAAAAATCAACTATTTTTTATTAATTCCAGCAGTTTATATATACATATGTCCAATTTGGTTTCTAAAATGTCCAATTTAGAGTGTAAAAACTGTACGTTGTGAAAGAGTCGATTGTAAAATATTTATCACGAAAGGTTTGTTTCTGATAAATGAATAACTAAATAAAAAGATAAGATCTTTTTGTTATTCAAAATTAAAATAACTGGAAAATATTAGTCGCTTAGAATTTGTACAACACACCCGCAAACCAAAACCATAGTTACTGACGGGAACCTATTTCTTGTATGCCCAAGAGGAAAATTTACAGATAAAGGTAGAAACCTTAATAAGCAAATAATTTTTGTTAGCTTGCGATTTTTCTTGTAAAGGTGCGTGTTTATTGAAGTCTTGTGGGTATTTTGCATCTTGTGTATGCTTTGCTTCCCACCTTCATTTATGTGTTTGTTTTTGGTAATTGTTTCGTAATAAGGCCACGGTTACCTAACCTTGCCTAAACTAACATAACCTTGCTAACTTTGGCTGGTAATATACCAACGGATGGAAATATATTGTTCTTTTACCTTTACCTTGCTCTTAGTAAAGTTAATTTAAAAGCTCAAAACAATTAAGACATCGTTTTAAGAATATAATTTAGAATATGATGTTTTTAGAATATAAATTTTATCAGAAACGAATAGCAGAGTAATTTTCACAGTGTCGGAAAAGTTATCAAATCAATTTAAAAGCTGATTTTTTTAAAAAGAAAATTTGATTGATATAGTAGTTAATAGTAAATATTTTAGTAAGTTTAGTAGTTCTGACGATGGCGAAAGCCGAAATAGCTATCAACGTATAACATATAAAAACTGTAGAACTGAAATACTTTGATATTTTTACTCTATTAAAATGGAGTTCTAACAAGTAAATGCCAAATCAATAAATAATTTAGTAATTTAGTTATGGACTTTCACTAGCGTATTTTTATACCGTCAAAAAATATGTGACAAACGGCTTGCATTTTCAACTTTATACTTTGCCTTCCATGACAACTGTTTTTTTTATTAAACTCGTATGTACATCTTATTATATTTAAGTATATAGAAATCTGAATTAGGAATTTAATATATATATATATGTATTTTAATCTATATCTACTCCAAATTTGGTGTATGTAGTCTCCTTATGGATTTATCACGATATATATTTATTTCTACGAAAACTGCTTGTTTCTCACCTTTTCAACTTTTTTTATTTTAGAAAAATTATAGAGAAAATATAACTGGAACAAGGTTATTGGCTAATTAGTCATTCACGTAACAACCCAGAATTTAAGAACAAAAAATATGTAAGGGAATTTTTTGAGATCACTTACACTCACGCCGCGAGTATCTGAGATTCGCCAAGACGTTGACCACTGTACCACAGACCTGACTTATACAAATGATTATAATAAATAAAACTATAGTCCTGATGATACTGCGATGCTGAAAAAGTTTCCAGTAAAATTTTAAAAACATTATACTAACATATACAATATATTCACTGTGCGCAAAATCAAACACAAATAAAAATAATGTAAAGTTGCTACAGAAAATATTTTCATTTATCCCATCAAGGTTTTATTAGTTAACAATATTATTTTTACGTCTATTGGGAAAAGCCAGTTCACCGGTCAGCTAAAGTTTACTCGGGTGAGGTTGGGTTAACTCAACTTAAGGAGAAAACGATAAATTTTCCAAGAAAACACACAGGACTACGCGTAACATATCCACTCAATCACAGAAAACTTCTCCCTCGTGAAAGAAATTCTTGGAAAAATAATCTGATATCACGTTACGTGGTTTATAACAAGATATTTTTCACGGAGCCGTTTCTTTGTGGTCACGCTATCTTGCGAGTGTAGAACGCCATTCGTCATCGAACATTATCCCTGAACCAACTCTTATTCACTTTTCTTTGTAAAATTAGTTTATTTTTTCTTATTGCTATGTGTAATGCAAACGTTTCCTTTATAACTCGAATCGATATACAATCTTCAGAATACGGCAATGCGTGGCAACTCAGAAATTCATGTCATTCATCAATCTATTTTCCCAGATTGTATCAGTATTTTGTACACCTAACGGCCCACATAGGACGTTGTAACTCTTAAAATTATGAAAAAATGACACTAAGCAAACAATACTTACACACCGCCTGGATAACTGATATTTTTGTTAGGAACTGGAAATGAGAGGATGATATAACAAAGGCAAAAATAAAAATAAAATCAAAACATATTAAAATAGCATCGTTTCTTCGATATTTTACGAATGAATATGTTACACTTTTAGGGTGTTCACTGTCAATACTTGGTGGAAAGGCATTATATTAGTAAAAACACAATATTCCTTTGTACTTCATTCCACTTTATTTAATATGTCAGGACCGGTTTCGCTCATTACGAGCATCGTCAACTGATAAGAAATATAATTTAACAGTGCTATTTATACAAAAATGAACAGTTATAAACAACAATTGGCATTCAAAAGAAAATACCAATTACATTAAAAGTGATTCTAAAATAGCACAAAATTAAAATGTGTTAAATTATAACTGTTCATTTTTGTATAAATAGCACTGTTCAATTATATTTCTTATCAGTTGACGATGCTCGTAATGAGCGAAACCGGTCCTGACATATTAAATAGAGTGGAATGAAGTACCAAGGATTATTGTGTTTTTACTAATAGCATATGTTACAGTTAAAGTATGTACTTAGTCAATGTTTACATTGTCCAATTTAGCCAATTACAGTTTATATGACAGAACAAATGAACACTTTTACTATGAAATTTCTGCCACCGCCATAAATATGTACCCAACAGTCGTTTTCCGTGGTGTGACGATTATGCGTGGTTCAGTTGACTAGGATTGTGCCGGGAACATATTATCAAGACTTTCACTTGAGATTGCGAAAAAAAATCATATAAACAATGTCTGTAGGTGTTGTAAGTGTATGTCTACTCTTTCTCCATATGACGTTGCAAATTTAGTGAACGTTATATAGTTTGAGCTGCTTTCAAGTCGGCGTGGCCAGAAGCTTTAACAGATGATCAAACAGACTTGATTAATTGTTCCAAGTGGTTATTCATGAAATGACAATCCAAGAGAATGTCATCGCTACATAAAAATGTCTTTGTATCTTTCCAACCAAGCTTTAGCCAAGAGATTAACAGCGAAACTGCCATGTCCTAAAATGAATTGGCTAGTTCAAAAGTTCAGTGTGTACGTTAACCGCACAGACGTAGTTAAAGTGTTCACATACTTAAAAATAGTCACGCATCAAGTAATAGTGTTGTCAGTCACACTCCACGGCAAAGCGCACACTATCACGCAGTCGTAGTGTTTAACTGTCATTTGGCATTTAACATAACCTCAAAAACATTAACGATTTTTTGTCACTGTCACCCTCTTTCTTTAAAAAATATCGACTGTGGAAACAGCTTTTTTCGATAATCACAATGTATAAAACTTGACACACATTCTATCAAAAGGGTGGAAGCTGAAAATGCTGAATAAGTATCTAAATTTAGCTTTTAAGTTTGAAAGATGACCTTGTAAAAAATTAAAACCAAGAAAAAAGACTGAAATAAAGGTTTTTCTTGGACAATTTCTTTCATTAATATTAGGTTATTTCATTTAAACACCAGTTTAGAAGTCTCTGTGCACTTCAAAGATGTGTATAATTCATAATTTGCATATAGCCCAAAATAATCAAAAAACGTTTTTTGCACCTCCTGTAAAATTTGATATGTGTAGTTTACGTCCTTTTTCCTTTCCACAGTCGATGTATACTTATAACGGAAGTCTATACTTGCAACACAAATAGTTATATCATTTCTACTCCGTCTAGTACTTATCAATGAGTTTATTTATAGCTTGACTAGTAAAAGTGGAATGTTAATTTTTGCTAATGTGAATTGACGTCATTTCACACTTTCACTTAAAAATAATATGTACAAATTGTTACTGTTAAAACTTTCAAAATCATAAAAAAACAATTCGAAAAAACTTTCTCATAATTTTAATAGAATAACAATAATGCAATTTATTCAGAAGTTTTTTCACTGCTGACAACAGAGATATATATTGTGGTATTAAGCGATTTTGGGTAATGCTGTGGATGCGCCTGCGGTCATTCTGTGACTCTGATGTCAATATTCCACCCTTGTCATAAGTCCTACTCACTGTTTTGTTTCCATAAAATATTTGTAACCCCTTTCACAGTAATAATTATTTGCGAGTGCTGTGAAAATTTATGATTTAAAAATAAGGTAAACTGTCCCAGTGCCTGAATATTTAAAGTCATTAAAAATGGCGTAGACATATTATTGAAAAACACATTTTATTATTTTTTGTATGTATGATTTTTTTCTTCATTGTTTGAAATGTCAAATTATTTTTGATGCGTAAAAACAACAAAAGTTACAAAAAATGTTTAAATACATTTTTTTCTCACATTTTTTAAAAATATCTATTTCAAAGAAATAAATAATATAGAATTCACAATTATATGTACATAGTATTTGAAAATATTCCAAGATTCCTTATTTTCAAGTGAGTGTCAATACCAGTAAAAACAAAGATATTACATTTTTACTCTGCCCTGAGTTTTGTGACAGTTACTGTTTTTAAATCACTGTTCAACACTCCAATTATAATAAATAAAACAAAAATTACAAAATAATAACAAAAAAAAACTGGGTTTCTACCAGTGGTGGGCTGCCAATATCTTAACAAGGGGCTCGGTAAATCTCATTCATAATGCCTTCAAGCCATGTAATATAGATGATGCATAAACCGTGGCCCGCGAGCCACAAGCGGTCAGCTAAGGTCTCTTTTATTATGCAGCCGAAGTCAGTGTATTTTTTGAAAAAAATAAAGGGCAACCAAGTCTTGTCTCATAATAAACTTTAATCATCTACACAGGGATGGGCTGGAGGGGGCTCGCGGGGGCTCGCGCGAGCCCCTTGTTAAATTTGGCTGCGTCCGGCGAGCCCCTTGTTAAAATTCTCAAACCAAATGAGTACATGATTGCAATGTTCATTGATAAGTTCACTGCAATTTGAAATATAAAACGTGGTTGACTTTTAAAATTCCTTGTAAAGTGCATTTATTTCGGGAGTATAATAAAAGAGGTCTAACCATTTTTTGTGTATTGTTTCACAAGGCTCAAGCAAAGATGTTTGATATTATACGGTTTCCAGATGTTGTTTTGTTTTGTTTGTCTTCGTCTTGTATATTTCCTTGCATGCAGACGTTTTTTCCCTGTACCGTAATTACGCACAATTTTGTGAAGGACAAATTCTAATGTATACTATTTGATTTATTAGAGCTTTCTTCTCAGAACTACGAAAATATTTTATCACCGTAGATAAAAAGCAAAAACAATTAAACATTTTAAGCCAACTGGGAGTAGAAAATTACGACTTAAGTAATTTTGGGCTTTTATGAGTTTAAAAGAATTTTTAAAAAAATGATAATATGCATGATTGTATTCACTTTGAATAAAATATACCTAATTTATTTTGAAGATTATTTTTAAATACATATAAGAAAATTACAAAAAAATAACAACAGCTAAAAAAAATTGAGTTGCTGAAATAAGTTATTTCTAGAAAAATATATGTAAATATGTACTGTGCGCTCTTGCCATAAACTATTAATTAGTTTTTTTTTTTTTTTAAATGGTTTGTTGTTTTAAGCATTATTCATATTAATATTTACAATGAAATATTAACATTTCATTAACAATTTAAAGTACTTTCATGCAAACTTACATTCAGAGTAATTCAAAATTCAGCATTGGATTATATTAAACTCATATAATAAACATTAAAACTCAGATTTCGTAATGCACGCATTGTTACTCTAATGCAGTGGTTCTTAAACTTTTCGAAGTCACGGTGAACTTTTTTTCAAAAGAAAAAATCGCGGGGTACCAAAATCAAACTAGTAGAAAACGAAGAAAAATATGCGGACATAAACTTTATTACAAGCTTAACAGATTATGTTACAGTTATACAGCAAAACATAATAAAATAAACGATATACATATGTATAGTACATGAAAAAAAATGAACTGAAATTACCCTTAATATTAAGGGTATTTTTTTTACTTGGTAATTATTTGATGTTAAAATCAATTAATATGAAACCTGAGCTTGTCGGCTTTAGTAGATTTCAGAAATATTAGGTCGAATATTTGCTATGGCTACCCTCAATTCTTCGTCTAGTCTAAATTAGTAAGAGTTTCTCGTTTTTTAATATTTCTTATTAAACCCTGATAAACCGAGTTCACACAAATATAATATTATGTTAAAAACTGTAACAAGACTTTCAGTGCCCTCATGCAGAGCCTTCGTCTTGGACAAAAGTCAAAAATTCCTCCGTAGTTACTTCAGAAAATATTATTTTTAGATTATGATCCCTTGGAATAAATTCTTGGTATAAACTTGGTGTATTAATCGTGGCAAAAGGATTTCGTATCCAGTCATAATTTACTATTACTTATTTAAGGAAGGAAAATAATATGCAATCTTTTTTTCCAATAAAGTTCAATGTTCTGTTATATCGGAAATATATTAAAAAATGCTGTGTTTTCGTTAAGTGAAGAAAGTTTTTAGTTTTTACCATTTTTTCCGCGGTGCACTTGCAACAAGCTACCGATGCACCGTGATCGGTTAAGAACCGCTGTTGTAGTGGGTCGGGGTGTAACTTTTTTTCAAGCTGGAGCGCGGCCCAATACACTTTTTCTTCCAAAAGTTATCCGCTTGTTTTCATAAAGCAAAATGTATTGTTTTTTAATTTCAAATTAATATTTCGTCTGACATCTGACGTTTAAATAGGGTAAAATATCAAGGTATTTCAGTTCTACAGTTTTTTTTTTAAAAAAGATAAAGGTTGATAGCTATTTCGGCTTACGCCATCGTCAGAACGATGGCGTAAGCCGAAATAGCTATCAACCTTTAACTTTTAAAAAAAAAACTGTAGAACTGAAATACCTTGATATTTTACCCTATTAAAATGGAGTTCTACCAAGTAAATGCCAAATCAATAAATAAATCTGACGTTTTCATTAGGCATAAGTGTGTATTTTATCGCATGTAGTCGATTTCCCCCCGAAATTATTGGATACATTTACTGTGCAGAATTATAGTCCCGTCTACCCATTTTTTTTTAAATGGAACCATAAAACTGCTCAAGTAAAATCCACACAAAGCACAATTATCGAGCACATAAAATTACATGTACATTTATGGATAAAAATGACAAATATCTGAGTAAAAAAAAGGAAAAATGGAAATTTTAAATAACTCAAAATTGAATCTGCAAAATATTGTAACACTTTCAATTTTCATTGTTTCGGAAAAAATGGATGATCAGAAGAAGGGGGGGGGTCAAAATAAGGAACGAAAACCGCAAATAGCTCTGAAATTGAGCGAGCCCCTTGTTAAAATATTGGCAGCCCACCGCTGCATCTACAGAAATTGCAGTTAGGTACTGATTTTATCTGAGAAGAATGACTTTCTTATCTTAACAAGGGGCTCGCCGGACGCGCCAAAAAATAACAAGGGCCCCCCCGCGCGAGCCCCCCCGAGCCCCCACCAGCCCACCTCTGGTTTCTACCAATAATTGAAGAGATTTTCACATTAAACGTATTTTTATCTTAATGCAGCCATTTTGAATGATCTGTCATGTTGTGTGAAATCACATAATTGCCATAGCTAAAAAATAGCTGATAATATTTCCAATCATTTGAATGTTCGATTTTTAAATGTATTCTTACGTTTGTCTTATCGCAAAATATTGTAATGACTGAATACTAATAATGGAATTATTTTCAAAGAGAGCTATTAACATAACAATGTTTATTCACAGCGCGCGTTATTTGTTATTAATAATGAGATAAATAAAAATGATCAATAAAGAAGCGCCGGCGAGAAGACTGAAAAATAATAAAGCGACACCTTTGTGCAAATAAATACTTAGCGGCCATTTGCTGCGACACGGACGAAAAAGCAATATTGCTTTTTATTTATGTTCCTGCCAAAAATGGCCCACGTATGTTTTGTCACGCGATTCATCAAACTCTTGAAAGTCGACAAACAATAAATGAGCCAAAGAGTCTTTGATGAGACGTGCTTGTTATTCGTCTTCCTCTTCTTCTTCGCTAACTGCAAACAAACCATTACGCAAGGTATTGATTAGGGTGCGCAGTCCTGGTGATTTTATTTTCCGGGATTCGTAAATTACTAAACGATATTTCGTTTGTATTTGAAAAATATTTACTTAAAGCAGGGCCGTGGAGCCCTGAAAAAATCCGTGACTCCAACATCGATATAAAATAGATGCAACATGGTTTACATAGTAAATATCATAAACTTACTAAAATGTATGATTTTTGTATTTTAATTTACTTTCGGCAAAGGTTTCCACCCAAAACTCTACGACTTCAACTAGACAGCTCTGATTTTGTCTTTTATTACAAACTAGTAACGTACCATTTCATAAACAGTACTTTACGATAAGCAGTTGTTAATCAATTTTTAAAACTATGCAATGGTTATTTAAGTTTCTTGTTTCGATAAAAATAATAAGTAGGTATGATAAATTTACTTTGAAACTCGTAATATTAGTGTTTGGAAGTTTATAATTAAGATGATGTCATCAAAGATTAATTCAATTTAGTTATTGAGTTAATTGAATTCAGTCAGAATTTAATTTATTAAAAATGAGACAAATTACAAAAAATCTTATTTACCTCGCTTTATCAGATTTATATACGATATTTATGGTTTGATTTTCCAAAATGGTAGTACATACCTATTTTTACGCTTATACCTATGTTAAAACGTTTTTATTATAATATTTCACTCTTTTATTGCACCTCATGAGAAAAGATGCTGTATTGGTTTCGATGATTTGACTTTTATTCAGGGTACCTAGGTGTGCGCCGCACACCCTGAATATACGCCTATAGAATCCAGTAGCGACATATTAAAAGTACATTTGTTTTACTCGTTTAAATAGTATTCCAAACTTTAAAAAATATATATATTTTCACAAAAAAGCTACGATAGAAAGGTATGACAGAAAACGAAGAAATGGTTATCTAATCTCCACTAATTTACTTAACACGCAGTTGTCGTAGAAAATCATCTGTGGTGATATACTTTAAAACAAGTCCATATGCTTCAGATTGGGAACATACGTGGGAAAAAACATTATATGCTAGATATTTACAAAAAAGTCACAATCAATGTTGTTGTATTTTTCTATAAATCCCGGTATTTTAAAATCAGTTTTCAATGGGAGATTCAGCCCTTAAAAATAAACAACTTGTCGATTTAGCGAGATCTTTTTTTACTTATGATTGTTATTTTGTTAATACAGCCCTGCTGTCTCTCTGTTTATGAGATTTTTTCTTTTTATATAATCATGTCGCGAAGTTAGCTGACAGTAACTGTTGGAAAGTAACTTTCTCTCGTAACTCAGTTTTGGTTATGCAATTTTAAATAAAGTTTATTTTTTATTACGCTGTTAAAAATTGCACGCTTTTGTTCGTGACTTTTTTTAAATGACCTTTAAAAGTATGTAAATTTGCACGTTTTATCCATTATATGACTAAATGTTTTTTTTTTTTTAAATAAATTTAATGTTGTTTAAAAGAAAATAGTCCAGGGTTTTCCACTATAAATGTTTAATTATAACATAAAATAAAATAATAACCCATTTGGGGTGAAGTGAGCCAAGAAGTATTTTAGAAAAATTAGATGCATTGTAATATAGCGTTGGCTGCATATACATATCGACTAAGAAAAGGAAAAAGGACGTAACCCACAGTTCTTTCAAAACAGGTTTTTTTTTAATAATCACAACGTATCAAACTTGATACACGTTCTATCAAAAGGATGTAAGCTGAAATTGCCGATTAGTATCTAAATTTAGCTTTCATGTCTGAAAAAGATGAGCAAAAAATTAAAACCAAGAAAAAAGACTGAAATAAAGGTTTTTCCTAGACAATTTATTTAACTAATATTAGATTATGTCAATTAATCACCAGTTTAGAAGTCTTCGTGCACTTCAAGGTAGTGTATAATTCATAATTTGCATATAGCCCAAAATCATCAAAACACGTTTTTTGTGCCTCCTGTAAAATTTGATATGTGTGGGTTACGTTCATTTTCCTTTCCACAGTCGATATACAACGTGTGGTGGTGGAAAAGCAACTTGTCATGGAGACGCTAACATATTTTTATGTAATGTAGTATATCAGAAGTGTTTTTTGGTCAATGGATGGTTTGGTTTGTAAGTTTGTTTTGAATTTACGCCTGCCAATGCCCATCCATAAATTGAAGTCTACATTAAAATACAAGATGTCACGATATTATTGATAAAGATAAAACAATTTGTCAGTGGATTGCAAATAAGAAATCTAGAACGATATTACTCGGGCATATTAATATGAAATATATTGTTGCCTGCTGTGGCTCACTTGGTTAGAGCTTGCTCTACCGATCACGCAAATCTGGGTTCGATTCCCGGTAAGATCACAGTGAATTTGAGAACTATTCAATTCAAAGTTGTGATCGGAGACTGGGTGATTGTGACGTCAATTCAAATTATTTCCTCTCCTTCCATCTTTCTGATTCTTTAATATCTGGTGTAGCAATAGCGATTGGTAAACCACTAGTGCTGTTTTAGACTTATCATTTATTCCTTACTACTCACTTTGAAAGAAAAGTGAGGTTGAGCAACTGAGTAACACACAGTTCTCGTAGGAAAAACTTCTGTTGAGATACCTCCATTAGGAGGCCACATGGATAAAAAAAATTGATATCCTGATTGTAAATTTTACTTTATGTCTTCAAAAATTTTATTGATGATCAATATTTGATAAATGGATTTTTAAAATAAAATGAATAGTATAACATACGCAATTCTCAAACGCACTTGAAATAGAAGTCTTGCTTCCATCCAAAATTGCATTATTTATCCAAAATAAAATCCTACAGTGATCGCAATTCCTGAAAAGATACATATGTTTTTACTGGGATTGCATAAAAAATGCAAGAAAACTTGTAGCGGCCGTGTTAAAAATGACCTCTTTGACAGTTATCCCTTTGCCTTCGCGCCAATTTTCTCGCCGCTCTGTGCACCGTACCCTCGACTATATGCGGCATCGTTAAATCTGGATTCGGACCACGTGCGACACACGGATTGGAAACTCGCCGAGGCTGCCTACTCTCGAAAAGCTCACGGGTATAATCGAGCCCCACAACGGTCAAGTAAGCTGAGCTTTTTGCGGAACCTTAGACGATGATCAATAATGAAAAACTAATCCAGATAATAGAATCATGTTTTGTTTGTGCTGGGGAAATACGGATCGAAGCTTTCTCGTTATTGTTAAGTAACTTTTGAATTCAACATATTCCACCCTTAACCTTAATATCATATTACACCAAACATTACATTATTTAGTTCTGAAACCACCACCAACATGATCGAATAAATTGTGTACCTTTAATAATGTAAGACCAAGATTAGTCTCGCTTAGTGAATAAATATATTAGACATTAATATATCGTCTGTGGAAAGGAAAAATGACGTAACCCACAGGTTTTTCAAAATAGCTTTTTTTCAAAAATCGCAGTTTATCAAACTTGATACATTTTCTATCAAAAGTATGTGAGCTGCAAATACCGAATTAGTATCTAAATTTAGCTTTTAGGTTTGAAAAAAATATGAGCTTGTAAAAATTGAAGCCAAGAAAAAAGACTGAAAAAAAGGTTTTTCCTAGATAATTTTTCCTTCAATTGATATATGATTATGTCAATTAAACACCAGCTTAGAAGTCTCCACGTACGTCAAGGTTGTGTATATTTCATAATTTGCATATGGGTCAAAATCATCAAAACACGTTTTTTGCGCCTCCTGTAAAATTTGATATGTGTGGGTTACGTCCTTTTTCCTTTTCACAGTCGATATGTATGTATACAGAAAGATGTATCCAATAATGCAATAATTTTTTTAAATTAATTTTCAAAATAATATGAACTGTGCTTTCATAACTATATCGACTCGTTATCGACAGAAAAACGTAAACGATGATTCATAAATTTTACAGAAGAAGGTTTTTTTAACTTACTCTCGTAGTAAGCTCACAAAAAAAAACTTTAATTGAACAAATATTACTGACAGCATTTAATGAATACGTTGCTCGATATGTTAGCTATTTAAATTGATGTTGTGAGACGCCAGTTGCTTCGACTTCGATTGATCCACTTAAAAATTATCAAGTAATTTATTTATTTTATTTTGTAATTTGAAAAAAAAAATATTAAAATTAATATTGTATGCTAATGGTTAGTTTATTGCACTAGTAACGCTCCATTTTTAAGATAGGATAGGTGATAACTAGGGCATCCAATCCCGCGATCCTGTTCAATTTTCTGATCCCGAAATCCCCGGATTGAAATGGTCGCGATCCTGAGATTTCGGGATTTAGAAATTTTGAGTAAATACCGGAAATTGATAAGATTTTAGAATTGGAAGAGCGAAAAAAAGTAGTTTCGGAGATAATTTGGGGGAAAAGTATAGCGAATTGAGGATTTCAAATTCCTCGGTGGGTTAAAAAAAAAATAAAACGACTCACTAAAACTTTTCAAAACTCAAATTATACAAGATTTTCTCAATCCCGGGATTAGAAAAAGGCTCCAGGATTGAATACCTTAGTGATAACGTATTTTCGACATCTGATACATCAATGGTTTGAATACAAATCCATACATATTTTGTTTGTAATTTTCCGTTCTGGTACACAGATAGGGCCCGGAATTGGAAGCCTTTACCACAACCGATGTAAACGAAGCTGATGACTAAACCACTTCAGCTCTCTGACATCATATCTCACTTTGAATACAAAAAATAATGTTTCATTCCTTGAACTAACGTACCAGTTAAATGCCCAATTGTATACCATTTCGGCTGAAGTAGAACAGTGCTAAATTGTTTGAGCTAGCCGGGTAAATGCCTTGTTAAATTCGAACTTAGGTACCCAGTTACCAGTGGCCGGGCTTAGGGAAGTCACCGACCCGTCGCTAGTAACTGAGCACGCAGCCCTCGTGCTCAGTCCTACTGCGGCCCAATCGACACTTCTCAAAGTGAATTATCGCGGCAACAAGCGCTTACGGCGTCTTTTGATTTGAAAAAAGAACAGAAAGAAAGTAAAATACACTTAGGCGCTTAATTTAAATCTTGTTTTAACGATGTTTTCAATTTAGAACAGGACATGGCTTGGATTACGTAATGCCTGGTTTTTTAATCGATTAACTGATTGGATGACAAAAAAGTTTTCCCAATTTGAATTCATTCATCGCCAACTTAAAATGGCTGAATTGTAACTATTATTTGCAAACCCAGCTCGTTCCAATACTGTTGAAACATGAACCATTAATGTAATTTATTGAATGAAAATACATTTTAAAAGTATTTGTAGAAATCAGTCTCAAACCTGGTTTTATAACATATAAAATATAATAAAAAAAGTAATGTAAAACTAAAAATCAGAGATGTGGAGTCGGAGTCGTAAAAAATGAGTAGCTCAATTTTTTTCGAATATATATGTATATTCAAACAAAATAATGTTGATATTTCATGCTTGGCTAATTAAACATGATCTGATGGTATACATATCGACTGTGAAAAGGAAGAATGACGTAGTCCACAGTTTTTTTAAAACAGCTTTTTTTCGATAATCACAATGTATCAAACTTGATATACGTTCTATCAAAAGGTTGCCAGCTGCAATGCCAAACTTGTATTTAAATTTAGCTTTTAGGTTTGAAAAAGATGACTTTGTAAAAAATTAAGACCAAAAAAAAATACTGAAATAAAGGTTTTTCTTGGACAATTTCATTAGTTTATTTCAATTAAACACTAATTTAGAAGTCTCGGTGCACTTCGAGGATGTGTATAATTCATAATTTGCATATGGCCCAAAATCATCAAAAAAAATTTTTTGCACCTCCTGTAAAATTTACATCCTTTTTCCTTTCCACAGTCGATATATATCAGTTAAAAGGAAATTATTGAACAATTTATTTGGAGTTGGAGTCGTCTTTTTTTTAAACAATTCTACAGCCCTACTAAAAATACTTGTACAGTTTAACGTGTATAGTTTTTAAAAATAAAATTCAAGTTTCATTTTTTAAACATTAAACGAGCAGGGTTTGCATAAATTATGGCGTAAATTTTATGTTGTTATTTTTGAGTGTAACGAAAATTATTCCGTGATATTTTTTTACTCTGAGAATTTTTTGTTTATGCATCTTGTAACTTTAAAGTGCTTAACACCTCCATGCCCATGATGCAATCGTAAATAGTTGAGCCATTAAATCATTCAATTTTTCTCTTAATATTGTCTATAAGTATTTATCATTTTAGGTATTCTAGCATATATATATATATTTATAACATGTCCGCTCCCAATGTGGAGTGTTTCTACGAGAACTGCTTGTTATTCAGATGCTCAACCTCTTTTTTTCCAAAGAGAGTAGGGATAGAAGGATAGGGCTAGGACAGGACTAGTGGTAAGCTAATCGCTCTCGATACGCCCGTTCATAGGATATAATTGGTGGGAGTGGGGAATTGAAGACATCACATACATCCATGCCTACGAACAGAAATTCATAAATCGATCGAAAAATCAATTTATAAAACTGTCCGCACCGGTATTTGAACCCGTGCCCCTCGTAACCGAACCCTAGCATATATACATTTTTAAAATTATTTTTTAGCTTCTAACTTAAGTTTAAATACTTTCAATAAACAGTGAAACTGAGATGCCTTCATGGCAGGGAACGTGATTTTTTAGTATGGCATGTAATGGGTTAATATGAATGCCCATCAGTAATATCGATTTGTTATGCAACACATCATCTCCATGATAAAATATTATTTCAATTCAAATTGTTTTTCTCATAACAAACGCTTTGAAGTTTTCGTAGGAAAGAGGGGAATTTAATATTTATCATGGACACGCGTGCATATTAATTTCTAAGCTCGTTCGCTAACAAGTGAAGCAGAATGATTTTACAGCTGGTACTTTACATTTTCAACTTTGGAACGCTGTTCAAGTTACATAATCACTGGTAATTATATCCTTAGGAAGTGTATGTGAGCCAAAACTGACAAATTTATTCCCCCCTCTTACTGTCGCCGTCACTGTGCTATATCACCATCATCAGACGTAGTAAATTAAGCCGAAAATCTAATATTAAAAAAAAAGCTTTGTACTTCATTTCCATTTTATTTATCAAGATAAAGACCGTTTTCACTCATAGCGAGCATTTTCAACTGATGCCATGATCGAAACCGGTTCTGATCTTGATAAATAAAATGGAAATTTAGTACAACGGAATATTTTATTTTTTATTAACCTTTTAGCTACCGTAGATAATTAATAGTAATTACCTAGCATGCCGGTTATAATTTGCAATTATTCAATTAATTAAATTTGAATCGTTCAAATTATGTACATTTTCACAGATTTTGTCACTAAAGACCCGGGTTTCGCCTTTCGGCATCTTCAGGCGTTCAAGTGCACTTGAAGATGCCGAAAGGCGAAACCCGGGTTGTTAGTGACAAAATCTGTGAAAATGTACATAATTTGAACGATTCAAATTTAATATTGAAATTTCACAAAGCACCTTCAGTCGAAAATTTAAATTATTAAATTAATTATTTATTGACGAGATAACTCGTCTCTGGCGTGTTAAGCATGAAAAATTTTACTAAATATCTCGTCTGTGGCAGCCATCGAGCTATGATTCAAAATCAGTAAAAACATCTCTGGTATATACATACTTTAAACACCACAAAAAAGTGGCTTCATTTATGTTTCGTTACACTGTTGATTTTAAGTTCTTACCTCGCTTTATTTTGTCCTAACAACATTCTTATAACCTATATTTTTTCTAAAGTAACGCGTCCAATCAAAATACCATATTAAAGCAACCTTTTAGGACAGCCATCAATGAAGAATGTTGATGCAAATTTTCATAATTTATTAATTAAATTGCATCATAGAAAAATCCGTTTTCACATTCTCCTGTAAATTTTTATTTGCGATTTGAATTGTTTTTAATTCAAATATTGCATTATTAATAATGTTGTCATTAATAGCTGAAATAAATACTAAAAACATTTTACTTACAATTACAAAGCGGTAGATATTATTAACCTGCTCACTATACAGCTAATCCCATACGACTATTTTGTTTTAAAAAAAACGTTATGATTGGCTGACATGGTGAGATATAAACGCATATGTTTTTGACTCGATTCGAAATTCAATTATCGGACTCGTTTTGTATGACATTCTACAAGCATTTGTTTTTTACGGGATTTTATGACGGAGAGATTAAAATATTAATGGCATGCATTCAAAATATTTAATGGTGTTTTTGGAAAGATCGGGATATAAAATATTAATCTTACTAAATGCTAAAATGCTGCAAATTCAAGTTGTCTTTTTGATATACAGTAAAACGCTATATTTACGTATCGAAAGGTCAAATAAAAATTTAACAACCCCGGAATTTGAATTGACGTTAATATTTTTTAGGTTATTTCTAAAGTAAAACTTTTTGAATACTGCAAATTTAATTGAAGTTTGTGTTCTGTGTCATCGACGATAGCTAAATAGTTGTGATAAGTATCTAATTTTTTTTTTTTTTAGAATACATGACAGTTAACACTTTAAATTAATATGACTTTGCTTACACCCAAAGAAATGAATTTTCTTTCACTACTTACTACTACGTGGACATATCGATGTCTTAATGCAAATATATTGTATGTCCAGTTTTTTTACGTCATTTTCTTAACATACACAATAATGGTTGTCTGCGTTATATACTATGAAATTATTTTACGTTTAAAAAGAGTATTTAAGAAGATATTGTATCATTAAATTCAATAATATGTCCATTCTACCAATATTCACCATGAAAGAAAGTTGTTTAAATTCGATATTCTGAAAACATGGAGAACTGGACATACATTATCTTCACCCCAAACAGTCGATAGAATAATTTAACTGCTTATACATAATTCAACAATATTAATGCATATTATTTTATGTTTTATAAATTCAATTGACTTTTGAATATTTCAAACTTAAATTTCGTGAAATAACAAGATAATAGCGTGTATTAAATTATCTTAAACTATTTAGGAAATTATTACAAGGGTTTTTCAGAAACTTAGAATCGAAGTTTTACTGTATATATATTATTTAAATATTAATTTACTAGAATAAGAATTTACGTAAAACGCTTGAACGTTATAATAAATTATTCACGTTTTTCCACAACCCCACCCCACCCTGTCATCAAGCCTTCGCCCCATACATATTTGACATAATAAATTAAAAGTGAATTTAAATATCTCTTATACAAATGTTTCAAGCTCAAAAGCTCTTCATTAGGGGAAACAAATTGTTTACATCAGAAGATTGATGTC
Source organism: Himalopsyche anomala (assembly GCA_031772345.1). Lineage (NCBI taxonomy): Eukaryota > Metazoa > Arthropoda > Insecta > Trichoptera > Rhyacophilidae > Himalopsyche > Himalopsyche anomala. Next base: position 3,352,659 of record CM062831.1, on the reverse strand, counting down.
GTCAGCTTGGGGAGCGATTTATATGCAGAGAATATAAATTTCGTATTAGAGCGATATCTTATTAAATCTCAGCCAAGAAAGACTGATTCCGTTCATTTAGTAAATAACAAAATATGTATTAAAAAAAAAAACAGCTAAAGATAAAATTACCGTATGAATATTATAATTAAATATTAAGCCCAAGAATCAGGTAGCCAATAACAATAAGCATTTTTACAGAAATTCTATTGATTGAAATTGCATTTAGAATTAATATTTTTCGAATTTGAAGAATTGTATTAACCGGTTCTCTGCCACGAACGTGTTAACACGCCATACAATTTCGTGCTCGTAGGGCCGGCCATACAAAATGTGCGTGTTTACACGAAGTACTTGAGACGCGTATTAAAGGCCACATTAAACGTATTTAATAATTTTAAAATATTATGCATATAGTGACATTTATTGGAATAATAGTGTGATACTTAAACTTGAAAGATATTGTTTTGTAATCTATAATACATCAATTTTAAAGAAAGCTTTTTTGTTGTGTTCAAATTTATTGCAAGTAGGGCTATTCTAACGTGGTGGTAATTTCCGTTTTTGAAACGTTTTTCAATAAATGATGGCGGAAATGACGCATCGTGTATTTATATGGTAAGTTTATGTGATGTATTATTATTATATGTCCAAAAAGTAAAAATTTATTATGTTTTATTTTTTGAAAGAAAATCAAGGCCCTCCGTGCACGGTCATATTTAACCTTTATACGCCCAGCGGTCCCGTACGGGACCATTGATTATGGTTCATTTCGCTATCAGATTACACTGATTAATGATAATATTATTCGAGATGTGAATATTAGGTTACATAAATAATGTCTTTGAAATACAGATCCATAATTTTATTTTCGGTTTTGATAAATATTTTTGTCATACGAGTAATATGGTTCCCGGTAATTTGCTCGAATGGAAATTGCTCGAATAACAAGATAATCAATTTGTTTCCGTTTGTTCCGTCCGTTCTTTCTGTCTTAGCCCTAGTCTTCTATGTGTTCTGGAAATATATAGAAACAGTTTGAGTAATAAATTAATAAGCAGTTCTCGTAGAAACACTTCTGTTGAGATAAACTCCATTAAAAGATCATATATTCCGCATTTGGAGCGAACACGGTTAAAATAAATAATTACGAAAATTATTTTTATATTTCACACACTAAACAAGTGTTTCACAAGATAAAAATGAAATTCGTAGAAAAAGTCGTGAAAAATCGTTTAAATAACCAAGCAATTCGAATAATTTGTAATTCGAGCAATTTACCGGCTCCCGAGTAATATAAACATTTGCGTTACAAGGTTCGACTCTTAAGAAATAATATGTCCGTTTTGTAATTTTAGGTAGACCGTAATAAATCAGTTCGGACACAAATAAAGCTTTTGTAAATAATAAACAATCTTTTATTTTGATAATACTTTTTTTTTACTCAACCTGGATGACTAGTTTTAGAAATATAATTTTTTTAACGAATGCGTTTGTCGCGAATATTTCGCGAAAAAATGCTCGGGCAGTGTGCTACTCCTTTTGCGCACAGCGCACGCGAGCGGATAAAGGTTAATAACGCACGGCACAGATCAAGTTAAGAGCAAATTTATTACATAGTTGCTCAAGCTAACTGTTTCGAATATAGTAGAATATTGAAGGATATAGCTAGTTTAGACTAACGGGTAGTAGAGTGCTTGTCGAAGAAAACTTAAGACATCACATACGACAATTCTTTCGAACGGTAAATTCATGATTAGATTGCAAAATCAATTGATGAAAACTATGAACCATGAGTCCGTGAGAACCCTACCATAGCCAACGACGTTGACTACTCGACTTCGAAAAACATATACAATACTCAAATTGATGCCAGCGTGAATTAAAATACTAAACATGGCTCAATGACTTTCTATTCTGATGTTACGATATATTAATTACATCCAAAGTATGATTAGTCCGATAAAAAATACCATTAGCAAAGTTATAATTGATGTTATCAGTATGCAAAACACTAATGATGCAAACATGTTCCGTATTTTGTTTAGCACAATATCAGTGCTTGCTTTTCTTACAAAGTTACAGGCACTTTACCTTAACTTTCTTAATGAAAAAAGTGTCCAAGAAATAAAGAAAAAACTTTGCTTTTTGCTCTCAGCTAGGGAAGTATCTGATGTCTTACTAGGCATTTTATAAAATCATTTTTTGCGCACAATATAAGCCATGATTTATTTTTTAAGTTGGCTAACGCGTAAGATATTTTTTTAACTTTAAATTCACTTTAAATAAACTCAACAACGGTTTTAGCAATCATGATCGACATTTAAAATCCAACGATACTTTAAATTAATAGACAACTTATACCATGTCTTGCTAGGAATGGAATAAAGAATTGTATGATTAACTATAGTAATGATAAAAAAATCCTAAAAACAAACGTAGCAGAAAAGAAAAAGCTGTAACGAACCTTTAAATTTCAAATTCAATGTTAAACTGAATAATTTAATTCACAGAAAATATCATAATTCCCTCTTCCCCAACATTCTAATCCTAAAAAAACGGGGCTTTGTGAGAATGATTAGCCAACCCCTACTCCCGTTCTTATCCTATCCTTTCAATTCATACTCTCTTCGAAAAAATGAATGAGTGATCAACTGAATAAAAAGCAGTTATCCTAGAAAAAAAATTATTAAGATGCCCTAATATAGTGACCATATCCTCCACGTTGAGAGCGAAAATGGATAGCAAAAATCATAATAACGTCAAGAATTAATCTTGATACTTTCTGATTCGTTAAAAATATAAAAACTCTTTTAATATTATTTATTTTCTGATTTTTACTTCATCACGACTGTTTATAATATTTTTTTTCACAAACTTCTTCAACACGGGGCTGTGGAGTTATTAAAAAAGAAAAAGACTCTAACTCAAATCTTTAATTAAAATACGACTCTGATTCCGACACCGAGTCCTATGAATTTGGTTTTAAAAAATAGTAGAAAATATTTTTTTCCTTCCTCGAAATAGTCATCAATTCACCCAGTCCATTCCCTTTCTTTTAGTTTATAGTCATTATGTCACCAATCAATACTATCAATAGATACATTTTCGAATATATATGTACTTACGGATTACAACTAGGGTTTGTCGGTTTTCAAAAACCGGTTTTTTTGATAAATTTGTGACATTCGAAAACCGGTTTTTCAACATCGTAACAGGTTGTGCCGAATTTTCCATAAACAAATCTATAAATAAAAGGACAGAAAATTTGGATCTTTTATTTGATGGCTTAAAGACCATATGCCCCACATCATTAGCCAGCGAAAGGGTATTTTCGATATCAGTAAATTTTGTTAGAAAAGGATCAGTGGACGCTTTGTGTTTTCTTAAATCATATTTTCTGAGGAGTAGCATCAAATAATTTCTTGTGATGAATTATTAAGGATATAAATAAACAACATAAAAAAATAAACTTTTTCTCGCTATTTTAATTGTATTATCTATTTTTTGTAAAACTTTGAAAACCGGAAAAAACCGATAAAACCGTTTCGAACAATATAGACATTCAAAATCCAGTTTTTTCAAAAGTCTGTCTTTGTGTAAGCCCTAATTACAAAGTTTAGGTATTTTATTTATATATCAGTATTTTATCTCTTTATCTTGATAAAGAATTGAGAGATTCTTGCCTGATTTTTTTAATCCTATAAAAAAACTGTTAATTTATAAAATAGTATAATTATTTTTATTGGGTTCGGAGCTTCAATATTTTTTAGTCGTAGTGAGCACGTAGTAACGTCACTTTTGACTTTATTGTCAATTTGTATACACATGTAATTTTTTAAAAAGAGTTGTAAGTAGGACTCTGACTCCGATAAAAACAGTCCTACTACACGACTCCGATTCCACACCCTTGCTTTTGAAGTACAAATCTCTACTTGGCTAGTAAAATGATTTTTAATGAATGCTAGAATGACAAGCAAAAATCCGTTTATTTACAATTTCCGCTACTAATTTGAAGCATATGGACTCTTAATGAAATTTATCTTGACATACGAGTTTATAAGAGAATTTCTTGTTACTCTGCTGCTCAACCTCACTAAGGAAATACGGTTAGGACATGACTTATGATTAGCTAATTAACCTAACTATGCCCCGTTTTTTAGGATAGCTTGCGTGAAAAAGGAATTCAAGACATCACATATATCCAAAATTTAATATATATAAAAACTGCCCGCACTGGGATTTGAACCCGCGACATCCGTGATCTGAGTCAACGGCGTTGACATTAGACCACCCAGCCACCTTAAAGTTTCCTTGTCAGAATCATAAAAAATATTTTAACTATTGAAAATTACCATTTTCTATTCCATCAAAGAAGAGTTTTTCCAGTTAATTATTAATATATCCATATGGTCAAAAATTTCATCTTATTCCAATTCAAATTTACTCCTATTGTTCCAAGTTTCACGTTTCTTCGGACCAAAAAATCTGTTACGAAAGCTTATATGTATTTAATATTATTTACGCATTTTTTATTGGAGGGACTTTAAAATTAAAGCACGTAATAAATTGAGATTTTTAGTAGTCGCATTGTACAAATTGTTTTATAAATTCACTTTATATAAAAGTATAAAAAACACACAAAAACTGTAAATGGTTTTAAAACTCTATTCGAATAAAATTGTTATTTTAACTGGGACTTTTTCAAGTAAGTTTTACTTACTTAAAAGATAATGATTCAAACTAATATTTGCAACCTCACTTTTTTGTGAATGAAGTATCATTTAGTTGGGTCCGTGGCGCAGTGGCCAACGTTATTAGCATTCATGACGGATTTCATGGGCCCAAATCCCAGCCCGAACAACATTTTTTTCAGTGTGCTTGTGATGTCTAAAAATTCCTTCCACCCTTCCAATTCTAAGACAGGGGGGCGTAGTGATAGCAAGTAGTTTTCAAATATTTGACATACAGCTAATGCCTACGCGCCAAATATTTTAAAGTTGAAAAATCGTACGAGAACAATTCGATGAGAATTTACTGTAAGTCATTCAAGATAAACTCAAGGTAAATTGACATCACAAACACCCACGTCTTAGGTCTCAAATGTAAATTAAAAAAATATAAATTTGATATTGTCCTTACCGGGAATCGATCCTAGATCTACCTAGTCGGAATAGCAAGCTCTAACCAACTAGACCACAGTGGGCGACTAGTTCTGTTCTAGACCTATCCGTTTATCCATACTATCTTTGAAAAAGAGAGGTTGAGCCACTTAGTAACAAACAGTACTCATAGAAGACGTATGTTGATATGCCTTCAATAGGATGCTATATACATCACGGGTAAAAAAACAAACACATTATTGTCTGAATTATTACGCTAGCAAGATTTGTTCAATTATACGAGGTGCGGGCTATTTCTACCAAATTTATTTATTCAAAATTATAAATTATCTTTTCAATGTATGCGAGTGTAAATAAATATTCCTAATCATGGTCACACCCTTTCCTTGATGTGAAGCAAAGAGTTGACCATAAACCAGACACAACGTGGGTCTCCTTACAAAGGGTAAATGAAGGATAAAACAATATTAATAAGAAAGGCTGTGGAAAACATTGAATGTTATTTGGATACAAACAGATGGATCAATTAAAATACAGTTTTTCGTCCAAGGATTTAAACTCGAGATTGCAGTTTTACCATTTAGTGAATATATATTGTTTGCTAAATATGTGGTGGTATTAAAAAGAAGCTTTCCCATACGATATAAAAGGCACTAATCGTTAAATTGTATACACGTGTTTTCATATCGTATTGACACAGTATATTGTCACACTGTTATCTTATTTCTTTTGACAAAATGTAAGACACCGTTCCACACAAAAGACTTTTAAATTTACTTAATATCTTCCACACAAAGCACACCTCTCAAAATTGTACATTCAAATTCATTTTAACATTCCGCCGCACGAGAAGTGGTTACGATTCGGAAAATGTTGAGGTGGCCTGCTCAAAATGAATAGCACTACATTTGTTACCTTCCTCTTTATACATTATTTATTTACGAGAGTCGTTGCCAAACTGTGGCCCGCGCGCCAGCTGAGGAAATCTTCCATAACGCGGAATTGTAAAAAATGAACCGAGTCACTTTGTAGTAAACTCAGACACATCGCCTCGCCTTTCTCGAATGTAAAATGGTGTAATCCATTACTCGCCTTGAACATCTCGACACGTGTTTTGATGGTTTCATATATATCAAGAGTTGATTTGTAACATGTCATATCTGATATTGTATTCAGAGAAGATCTTTTCGAAGCCAAATCGTATGAAATAACTGGCTAAATATTATTTTCTCGACGCTCCAGTTTTTTAATGTTTGTATACGTTATTTATGAATAGAATAATTTTCTGCTCATAAGATATCTCTATATATCTTCTTGTCGTTTCAAGAAGTAATAATAAATGGATTCGATATCTCTTAATATTATATATTTGATAACTTTGTTATTCCACTGTTGTGTTACAAATTGTGAATAGTGTTTCTTCTATTTGAAAAGCATTTTCAGACTAACTGATTATTTATAAATAAAAAGAAGAATGAAAATTGGTTTTTTTTTACTGGGTGGAAAAAAACGTTTCATAATTTGTTACAAAATCAGTGAAATAACAACATTATAAAAAAAAAAATATTCAATTTTTTTTCACAAAATATCCACCGTATCCATCAAAATTATCAGTTCTCTTATTATGCAGCGATTTTTAATTTATCCCAATATTTTTCTCAAATATACGGTGCTAAAAATACTTCTGAATACATCGGGGATATTTTTTAGAATTTATAAAACTTTTTAGTATTTCTTACTTTCCGGGTGTTTGTTGTATCACATTTATGTATTACTAATGAAGTTTATCAAAACAAAAAAAAAATTCTACGAGAACTACTTATCAATTAGTTGCTCAACCTTTATTTTTACAAAGAGAGTAGGGACAGAAGGATGAGGAAAGAACAGGACTTATTAACTTATCGCTTTCGCCAAGCCTCTTTATTTAAGGATTGAAAGATTTTTTTTGGTATCACAAAAACCCAAGATTCTGTATGAAAAATGCTGTTTGTAATGGGACTTGAAACCGTAAGATCCGTCACTGAAGCCAACGACGTTGACCATTGGGCCACAAACCCGACATATGAAATTTTTTATGAAAGCCTATCGTATTCAAAGTGGAAAGAGAATATTCAATTAACCACGATCAACCATGCAAAATAAACATGGTTTCAGTTTTAGTTTAAACGAGGTTGGATGCCCAAATCACACCTAGCATGTAGCACTATGGATGCCAATCGTTTACATGTTAAATTTATTTGTGTTTTTTTTTTGGATATCAAATTTATGGTGCTTAAAGTACCAGGACGCGTCAGCGTCAAATTTCTTCGAGTCTCCTTCATCGCTAATGTTTTGAAAAATTATATTGTTTAACTTTTGAGATATTTCACTAGTTTATTTGTGATACGTACGGTAATTAGGTTAGATTTTTTTAATATCTTCGAGTATTTACTGATCATGTAAGTAAAATACTTACTTGATAAAAACACAATAATTAGGTCAGGACCAATGTTCCCTGTAATTTTCCGAAGGTTATGTGCGCAAAATACATTGGCTGTGCAACTTTGAAAGGAAATTAAATAAAATTGTGCGCCATATAACAGTATTTAGACATACGTAACGGAATGGCTAATTTTTATAATGACAATAATTAACAACACTACAATGAAAATCAATTTATTCTGGTTATGGTATAGCTGGTGTAACTTTTATGCGCTCTGTTCTAATGCATGTGCGCGCACTCGGCGAGTCGTGTGCGCGCGCACACGCGCACAGCTTAGAGCAAACACTGGTCAGGACCGGTTTCGCTCATTGCAAGCATTGTCAACTGAAGTTGAAGTGATTGATCAGTTGACAATTCTCGCAATGAGCGAAACCGGTCCTGACCTAAATAATAAAGTGGAATGAAGTATAAAAGAATATTGTGTTTTTATCAATATAACGCCTTTCCACCAAGTATTGACAGTGAACACCCTACAAGTGATAAAATACTTACACTAAGTGTTTTTACTTTATCTTCAGACTTCATACATAATGATATGTTTCATTTTGGGAACTCACTGTTAAAAAACCGCTACGGAAAAAATACAGTTGAATGACAGAAAAAAAAGTTGAAATAATATTTTGAATTATAATTAGACATATACAATGCGAAGTAAACGTCATACGTCATGTCAAACGAGTAACGACTGTCTGACATTTGCTTCGTGTCTGCACGGCATACAATAATACACTTCTTTCGAGTGAATTTAATATTAAACCACAGCCAAAATGTTCACCGCTTGTTCAACTGACACTATTCTCGCGAATTTAAATTTTGAATGGCGTCGTCTGACCCCAGACTCTATATTATTATTATTTTGTATTCTATTTCAGTTTAGCGCTACGACAGGGAACATTTCAAACGGCGGGAAGATTTATATTTGTAATACAAAATGTTGCCAGGTCAGCGTTTTTCATTTTCTTTCAAAGTGAATAGAGGTCAAATGAATTATAGTAATTTTATATTGCTTACTGTTTATACATGATATAATTATATTATATAAAGAAAAACACAACATTCCTTTTCTGATTGACTTGGCATTTGCTTGGAAGAACTTCATTATAATAGTGTACAAATATCAACGTATTTAGTTTTGTACAAACCCTGTTTACCCTATTATATTACTTTGTACTTATTTCCACTTTTATCGTTTCCGGTTCTAAGCTCAAGAAGTGTGACCCCAATATCCACATTTTCTTAAATATCTATTTTAATATGGGTGATATAATGTTTATAATTAAGGTTTTTTTATATCATAGTTTTTTGGACTATTTGTAGTTTATCCCTACAGATTTGAAAGGTGAGTAATTTTAAAAACTATATTTACCCTGTTTGCTGGAAAAAAATATGGTAATATTTACTTACATATAAGATACAAGAGTAGAGAATTTGACAGATTTACCTGAACGATTGAAATTCCAAGAACTTTCAGTTGAAATCTTAAATTATATAAACTTAACCCCCAGAGACGAGAGCTTTTTTTCGATAAAAAAATATTTTTTAAGCCATATTGAAGTCACAGATAACTTTTATTCCTAACAATTTTAAAAAAAAAAACGCAAAGTTGTTGTATAGTAAGCCCACATTACTATATGGTCATGCTCATATTTTTATTACCGTTTAATGTTGCGTAAGGACAGTAGTAAGGACGAGCGTAGCCGTATGGGCACCCAAACATTCAGGGTTGAAATATAACTAAACTTAATTTTTTTTTAAATATTTACAATTTGACCTCTTTAGATCAACATAGTTTCAATACAAATATATTATCAAAAGAAGTGTAAATAATTTGATGTTTTGATAAAAAAAATAACTAACAGTTTCAAAAAGTTCATTAAAAAAAACGAAAATTCAAAAAATCGCATGTGCTTTTGGTGGCCGTTTCTGTTCTGAAGTGTGACTGAAGTCTGCTCCCTTCTTAACCAAATATGAGTGAAAGCAACGGTATTCAGGTAGAAAAAGGATGAATAGTGGGATCAATAGACAACGGTGTTTACTGTGACCATATGGTCACGCTCGTCCTTGGAGGGGTTAAACGATTATTTTGAGTGTAAAAAACACACACTTTTCTTTTTATTTTCTTAGTAAGGTTGAAAATTTGATCAGAAAAGTCGTCCTGTACGGTATAAACAATCAATTTGTATTTGTGGTAGAATAGGGGTTCTTAAAACTTTTAATTAATAAAAAAACGATTCAGATGTTTTTTTATTGTATTCATTTCACCATTAAAAAATATTGTTTAGAATGTTTTTCTGTTTTGAAATACTTTCTAGTAAATTGAACATAATAATTTACGTTAATAATTTTCGTAATAATTGTGGTGGCATAGAAAATGTCTCATTTGAACAGGATGACAGATTTAATACCAAATAGTGTTCAAGCCCATGGGGAACGAAAGTGACAAAGTTGTATCTACGTTATTATAATCATATAAAAAAAGAACTTCTGACATTGAAATACAAGCATTGCAATTACTTTTTGGATGGCTTAGATATATTATATATAGATTTCACAGCACCGGTAAAACTAAAACTGTAATATTCATGTTGCTTTTTCGAACACACAAATACCAATTTAGAAAATGTAAAAATAGTGCTATAGATATCTGAATACGTTTTAACTTTGACTGTTGTATATAAGTGCTTTTCAAGTTCAGTTCAAACTTCAGTTCAAGTTCATCCGTGCACTTGAACGCCTGAAGATGCCGAATGGCGAAACCCGGTCAGTTGGTGATAAAAATTGTATGAATATACTTAATTTAAACGATTCAAATTTAATATTGAAATTCTACCAAGCACCTTTAATCGGAATATTTAAATAGGATATACCTTTTACATGAAAGGTAACTTACAGTAGACAAAATGAATACGATAGATAAGATAGATTCTATCAATTAAGCGATTATTTTGTATGCAAGCAATTGCATAAGTTGTCTTATTTGTAGGTGTCTCTATAGACTATGACTCTTACTTTTAAGCTCAACACTGTTATTGTTTAAAAATTATGTAACATAAATTGAAAAAAAATTAAATGGTCAGAATTTAAATAAATTTTTGGTCAGAATAAAAATATTATACGGCCAGAATATTTAATAACCATTTTGGTAAGGTTAGGTTAGGTTACGTTTTTTTTAAATGTCGTTTAAATTATGACTATTTACACTACCCGATATATTATGACCAATGTAATAAAAATTCTGACCGGAAAAATACGAGCCATATAAATTTAGTGGTTAAATTGATTTTTAAGATGTTTTTAGTTTAACTTTCTTTGTTGTGTAAGTATTTGCAAGAAAAAATAATATCTGTAAGTAAAGCTAAACTGTACAATTATTGCATTTATTTTACAGCCCCATATCCATTATTCATTATTTTATTGAAAATCTGAAAATTGAGTAAATCTTTTCAATGGGCCCGTGCACACAATTCACCAAGCATCTAGATATCTGTTAGTATTTTAAAGAGCTCTTTTCTGAACAAATATTTTACAAAATCCATTTGAAATGTGGTGGATTCCCTTTCCCAGTGTCCCTTTTTAACCATCTCTTAAGCTTAATGGCTTTTTTTGGTCGGCCGTGATTTAGGTTAAAAAAAGCCCCGAATATTTTCCCTTTATCAACCCCCCTAATATTATTATTAAAGCCTCCGGGATTATTTAATTGCAAATAATATTATAGATGATGGTGTTGTTGAAGTAATTATCATGCTTAAAAAATGCCTTTGATACATTAATTTAACATAACGTATGTTAAATGCAGGTAGTTACTAAAACACACGATTTAAAGTATGGAAAAGCACATATAATATTTTGAACTGAATGCCTGGGGTAATTATATTTATGAATTAACTAACAGTACCTTTGTGTGACAGTAATCTGAAGCATCTATTGTATGTAGTTACAAAAGGCGATATTTTCAAATGTACATATTTTAAAACGGCTCGTATTTTTCCGGTCAGAATTAATTTATATTAAATGGTCATAATATATCGGTCATAATAAATAGTCATAATTTAAATGAAATTTAGAAAAAAACCTTACCTAATCTAACCTAAACTAAACTAACCAAAATTGTTATAAAATATTCTGATCGTAAAATATTTTTATTCTAACCGTTCGTATTTTTATTCTGATTAAAAAAATGATTTAAATTCCAACCATTTAATTTGTTCCCTCTAAAACTCAATTAATGATTAATGTTGGCAATATTTAATACCTTAATTAGCGATATCTATCATTATATTTATGAAATTCTGGTACCTGGAATGTATCACTTTATTTTTGTTTAAAATTGTAAGATTTATTGGGTAAAAAATGCTGCTATTTTGTTTTTATAGTATACAATAGAAAAGAAATATCTTAAATTAAAAAAAATCCTTGAAACATAAAAACAATGTTTGCCGGAAAAATGTGAAAATATCGCTTTTTGTAACTAGACGATTTATTATTCTCTGCTTCTATGGCCACCGTTTGATACAATTTGTTTTTCTTAATACAAACAATAGTTTTCTCAAAACTAACCAATAATGTAATGAAGAACTGACAACATCATTTAAAACTTATAAGATTCAGTGGTTCATAAATAATAAGACTAGTATCTAGTTAAAAAAACGACGTTTCAAAGAAATTTGATTTAATTTACGTTTGATAAAATAAATTACTTTTACTTTATGATTTTGTAACTAAAATATAATATAATATAATCAATGGAATCAGTGATAATTCTTTGAACAATCATTCTTTAAATAAAATTGAAATAAATACACTTTTAGGCAGAGTGTTAGCGGTCTAACAAAGCTAACATTTTATTTGTAAAATCTTTTTTTGCGCTAATTTCAAAAAAAATAATTTTAGTTTTTCATACAATTTTGATACTTTTTATGTGATATTTTGATTTTTGGAATCAATTTATCAAATTATATGAAAAAATTTTTTTTTACTCGTCAGTTTCTGGAATCAATGTATCGCGTAAAAAGGATTGTGTGTAAATACAACACACAGAATAAAGTAAGTTTTAACAAATCTTATCTTATATATATATATATAGTGAATATAGTGAATATTATGTAATGAATGTTTGTTTGCTTTTTTTCGGTCTCTATAGACTGGAGAACCGCTGATTCGATTACAATAAAACTTTGACAAATACTTTTTGCTTGCACTTCTGGGAAGTTCATAGGTCTTATATATAAAAATCAATGTCTGTTTGTCTGCCATACAGTTCATTTGGACAACGTATGCTTGCACTTGCGCAAAGGTTATAATACGATTAAATTACAGTAGGTGGTGCGTGTGTCGTACCATAGACAATCGGCAGCAAACGTCAAACAGACAGAAAAAGAAAGCATGCACTTCAATAAATACAATGAAAACACAAACACTTTCTTTCTTCGAGTGGCATTGCAATGCTTACCGGGTACCGGCTAGTCAATATATAAAAACAAATATAATTGCATCCTTTTCTCAGAGTTGAAGAAAACTGATTCAGTATTTGCCATATTTATTCATCCCCTATGACAAAACCAGAATCCGTAATCCTGTATTTTAGCATGGTGCTAAAATCCCTATTTCATCTGCACAATCTCCGCTTGACACGATAAGCGAACAGAGACAGATTCTCAAAGGGGAGACCTACGTGTTTTCACTACCAAAGAAAATTGTTCTTGAATAAAATGTCAAACAAACCACTGCAGTTGTAGTTTCATTCGTTTGATGATCTGAATGAAGATAGATATTATATTGATTGAATTGTCGTCAATTTGGTAGAACTAATTTGTAATAAGACGAAAACATATCAAAGTGTTATTGCTCCACAAATAAATATTATTTTAACAACTCTTTTATTTAATTTAATTTTTAAAGATGAATATTTGGCATTACAGCTAATGCCAATGCGCCAAATATTTTGAAGTTGAAAGATCATACGAAAAAAAAGCTCGATGATTGTTTTTGTACTGTAAGTCACTCAAGATAAATTCGAGGTAAATTGACACCACAAACACCCATGACAGGTCTCAAATTTAAATTGAAAAATCTAAAATTGACATTAACCTTACTAGGAATCGAACCTAGACCCACCTAACCAATTAGACGACAGCGGGCAGCTAGGGTGTTCACTATCAATAATTGTTGGATGGGATACTCATTTGTGCTAATTCCACTATTATTTAACATGATCGTGACGAGCATTATCGGCTGATAATGCTCGTTGTTAGCGAAACTGGTCAAGATCATATTAAATAAAAGTATAATTAGTACAAATGAGTATTTAATTTTTGTATTTTCAAAACTGTTTATGATGATGGCGCAAGCCGAAATAGCTTTTAACCGTATGTAAAATAATGTATGTTGAGCTTAAATACGCTAACATGGATTTTATGCCAAAAATAGAGTATACACTTGAAAATTAATCGTTCTGTAAAAAACTACGCTATAGGAGGGACTGCCAAATACGTTATAGGAAACTTCTTCTCTATTGGGTAGATCATCGTAGGAAGGTTTAGAAAAAAATTGAGGCCGTACTGCCAACTTTTTTATGCGTTTCTGGGTATATTTAAACTCACTACTTATGATTTAAGATTTTGACGGAATACTCCTATACCATATATAAATATAATCATAAAACCTTTTCCGATAAACGAATAAATATAATTCTTAAAACCAATCACTACTCAAATCTGTGGGCATTCCTATGAGCTTATCCTTTTCGCCAGCAATGGCTTTAAACTCAATGATGAACATTTATTTCTTATATAAACACGAAACATTCATTTACTAAGTGTCAGTTCAAGTTCATCCGTGCACTTGAACGCCTGAAGATGCCGAAAGGCGAAACGCGGGTCGTTAGTAAATCTGTGAGAATGTACATAATTTGAACGATTCAAATTCACTACTTATGACTTTCTTTATGTTTATAAAAAGGCTTACAGCATCTCTATTTTTTAAATGCAATATCTTTTAGAACGCATCTACTGCATATAAAAGTGTTTGAGTTTATCTTGATTGAATTTATAACCATGTAATTAATAAAAATAATAAAAGATTTTTAGTACTTTTTCCACTTCAGGTGTTCACTGTCAATACTTGGTGAAATGGCATTATAATAAAAATAATTTAAAAAATTTAGTACTTTTTCCACTCAAAATTTATTTGACCAGGACCGGTTTCGCTCCTCGCGAGCATTATCAACTGATAAGAAAAAAAAAATAGTGCTAGTTATACAAGTTAAATTGAAATAAAATATAATTTAATTGTGTTTATAATTGATATCATTTGCCACTTATATTTATTGATGATTTTTAATTGTAGGTGTTAAGCATTTTAATTGTGTAATTATAATGTAATTTGTATATCCTTTTAGTAGTTGCTGACACCTTTTTATTTCAATTTAACTTTAAAAATAGCACTGTTTAATTTATTTTTCTTATCAGTTGATAATTCTCGCGAGGAGCGAAACCGGTCCTGATCAAATAAATTTTAAGTGGAAAAAGTACTAAAAATCTTTTATTATTTTTATTATAATGTCATTTCACCAAGTATTGACAGTGAACACCTTAAAAGTGATCATGTAATCAATGATAGATCAAAATTAATTGATTTCGTCACTGTCGGATTCTTTGTATGCTTTAAATAATGATATGAAATAATATATTTTGGAGTATTGTTTTTATTAGCTCGATGAAAAGGCTCTTGAACGTTTTTTTACACTTAGTTGGAAGAACACTACAGTATCCATCGAAAAACATGAAAGTTTTATATTTAGTTCAGCACCGGGGTATCACTCAGCATTTGTTTACATCCACTTTTCGCATTATTCAGGCGATTCCGGCAGCCCAAGTCGACGTTTTCGAATAAATCCCCTTTTATTTGGGGTAAGTGAAATAAATTCTCGCGGGGTTAAATTTGCCTCGAGTGTTTCCCGTGAGCTTTTAATATGGAAATTCGCTAAGGGAGGCATTAAAGAATTATGAAGCTTTAGCAATGTCGAGCCTTTTTCTCTTTCGCTATTATAGGTATCTAATATAATATTATGTAAAGCATCTAGCTTATATTTATCATAAACACTGTATCAAGCTGATAATAGTATGATTTTATCATCACATTTATTATCAGTTTTGACTTAAGAGATGAATTCTATGTCAACATTTATTCAGCTATTATAAACATTATTCTATATCTACACGGTTTTTTATTTACATCCACGATGAAACACGTCTCAGTTTATCACTGGAAAATTTAGTCCAATGACTGACTTAGATTAACTCAAATATGGATATCTCCATCATTTTTTAACATACTCTCAGAGAAAAAAAACATTTTTGAAAAAAAAAAATTTTTTTTTACTAGACCAGTCGTGGGAAATCTGGTGCGGCCTTTTGACTTATGTTGAATCAGATAAATGAATGTGGCTTTTAGAGAAGAAAAGGTTCCCCACCCTGTACAAGACAGTTGTTTGATCGGTTGTAATAAATTTTCACAATAATTTTTCGTATTTACAGTGAACAATTTCATTATCAACAGTGTCATATTTTAAAAACTATTTTTACATTATTTTTAATACCAGGACCGTTTTCGGTCATCACAAGTATTATCAACTGTTGAGCCTAAAATTTATGACGCCGTTTCACCTATTTCGTAATTAAAATACACACACTAAATAGAATAATACATATTACTTGTTTATGATTTTGAGATGCCAACAATTCCATTTTATTTAAGCGCTTTACTTCATCAAAATACAGAAATTAACTATATTTTGTTTTTATATTGAACAGATATTTTTTTAGTATTTTTCTGAAAAACTTGAATTAAAAAATGTACACGTCGCTTCGATCATTATTTTAACATAGATATTTACGTATTACTAACTTTATTTTTAATATAAATCAATGTTATCAATTATTAAATTATATTAAGAGTTTTTGGCTTTTTTTACAAAAGATATAATAATGAATCGTCTTAAAAAGGTAACCTTTGTTGAATTAGCCGCAAAAAGTCATATAAAGAACCTGGTCGAAAAATAATTCTAGGTTTAACAAACGCAGAAAGCGAACAGGAATATCACAAGGAAAATAAATTATTTACGACTTAGAAGGACTTTCGAGATGTACTCCAACCGTATTTAATTGGAAGAGGAGATAAAGAATAGAAAAAGATACACAATAGAACGAAGAACCTTATAGAGTATATAATTAAATTTATTTACTTCTTTTTCTGTATGCTTCATTGATAATTGCATGATTAGCTTAATTAAATTCTTGCCAAAGTTATTGAGGAAAAATGTCATGATATTCTGTTCAACTTCTGGCTTTATCCAAGATTATTCGATTTTGAAACCATTTGAAAGATTTATTCATACAAATGAAAACTATTCTTCTAAATATTAATAACGTAATTTTGTTTCGTACCAACGGATTGTAATACTGATAAAAATTTACCTGGAAAAATCAATCAATACAAATCAACACCATCAAAAAACCAATTAAAATCGTTCATTTCTCTCAGATTTTCAAGTGCACGGATGAACTTGAACTGACGGTTAAAAAATTGTTTTTATCGTTTTTATATTATAAAAACAACTGAGAAAAAAAATGACATACAATCATAAGAATCTCTAACAAAATATCAATTGAGAATGATCTTTCAATAAAAATATCTACTGATTTTCAAGAGTGAGTTTGGGTACGATTAGACGACTTATTATTGCTTTGATTGCTGAAGAGTTATGGTAATTTTACGTAAAGGGTTTAATAAGGGTGAATTACGGAGATTAGTTTGCTCGAAATTCGAAATCGAAATTGATAAACTATTTAGCATTCCATATGTATTTCTAAGATTCTCGATAAAATTATTTCTAATCCTCTTTGTATTGATGCAATATTGTAAACTCTTCGTCCGTGTTGAAAAAGTGGTTTATCGGTGAAAATTATCATTATATTAACATTCAAAAATTTATATAATGTTTACAATAAATTTCTTCACTTCAATGGTATTTTCAATTATAATGGTGTTTTAAATTTATTTTTTCTTTGAATGAAAGTATCACATTAACATACTACTATTTTTTCATTGAAAGTGATTCTCCGATAATAAACTAGCAAAGTGTTGATATGTCAAACTGTTAACTATTTTAATTCATATTTTCACTTGAATTCCTGAAAATGCCATCAGGAAAAGCTTAGACTAAAAGTGTCAAAAATTATAGAAGTACAAAACAAAATTTGCACAATTCACGTTCAATATTAATCTGTCTGAAAAAAGAGCTGACAATTCGAATAGACTGAAATTCTTGTAAAAATAACATGCATTCAGACATTGTTTTATTTAGAGAGGTTATTATTTAAAAAAAACTAAGACTGGTTTAATAGATAATAAAATAAAATAAAAATACAATGTGGTGGCTTAGAATGGCTTTTTGATATTTATTTATTTTCTGTTTCATCAAATTTTATTAAATAAAAGTACTAATTATATTTATTGAAAAAAATAATGAGTTTTTGTATAAGCCCTAGAATTGACCAATAAACACTAAGACGATTAACTTGAAAATCAACAACAAAGCTAAATTATTAATTGAATTAGCATTCACTTGGTAGCACTCCATGATAATAGCGTAAAAGCAACAACGTATTTAGCTCTACAGTTTTTACAGTTCTAAAGTACAGTAAAATCCCATATTGCCTATCGTTCTTCAAAACACTATAGTCATATTGAATAAGTGTAATACTATAATTGTAATATGAATTGAGATGTTAGAGTGAATAACAATATGTCTTGTGTATTTCTTCGGAGCCAGTATATATAGCCAGTGGTGTGCTGCCGAGCCGGTTCCTAAAGTAATTTCGGTTCGGAGAGCCAGTTCCTAAAATACTAAAATAATTTACCATTCCATAAATCATGTTTCAGAAGTCGTTGACAGCAGATGATAGACGAATAAGACCCGTAATGATTTTTAGTATATCCGTCAATTCTTGTGATTTTGGATCCGAAAAATTTTGGAAGAGCTAAAAAAAATGCTCCCGCGCCGGTAATTTGGGCAAAACGGTAAAATCTTGGGATTTTGAAATTGTTTGAATATCGCCAACCACCAAAGTGCGAGCCGGTTGGTGAAATTTTAGCAGCACACCACTGTATATAGATAGATGAGTAAAATGTGAGTTTAAAAATAGTTCTGACGATGGCGAAAGCCGAAATATCTATGAACTAATAATATAAAAAATGTAGTACTAATAACGTTGCTATTTTTACCCTATTACAGCTATTTTAGCTTACCAGTCACTTGACTTAAATTAGGGTTATTTGTTTTACTGAAATTCAAAGAACTTTTCTCACTTTTAACGAGTGCACACTTTCGAAACACACACAGAAAGAAATCCATCTGTCAGCCCTCGAAATTCGTTTAACTTTAACTTTGTTTGAGTTAAATAGGCGAGTATGTATTACAGAAAGCGTAACCGTCACTCTGAACGAGGTATCCATCGTAAGCGAAGAATAACAGGCCATCTGCCAACATTTACTTCGCATATTTTTCCTGGTCGTTTTTCACAAATCATTTCTCTCTTGATTTTTTGCGACAGGGCTCGCAAAAATATTTCTCAATTATCAAAAAATATTCATTCGAGTTTTGAATAATATTATTTGTTTTGTAAATATTACACCTCCGCAAGGAAACTTACACAACTCAAGAAAGTCAGTTTTGAAATATCATTTTGGCTTAGATATCAAATGACACAAAACATATTATGGAACTGATGTTAGAAATTGTATTTTTAATTTCTTAGTGTATAAAAAAGTGTACCCACTACCACTCGCTACGGCTTCACACGCTTCTGACAGGATGTATTTCGAATTGTTACAACGTTATTTGTGAAAAATGAAATTATAATGTTTGAAGCATAAATGTAAATCACCTGTTCTACTTTAGTAAACTTGAAAGAATGCTTTTGTAGATAGTCTCCGGTAGTCCTAATTCATCGCCTTGGTAAATAGTTGTATCGTGGTATTCATAATTTCAATCAACATGGATGGTGCCAAATATTTTTATTAAGAATATGTCGGAGATATTGAAAAAAGAGAAATAGTGTGTTAAGAAGTGAATAAACGATAAAAAAATATTAGGAATTTATAAAGCTTATTAAGAGTAACTTAAACCGGATTAAATTATGGTAAGAGCTTAGTATTTATAGCTGCTTAGAACGGTCCGGTATCGAAGATTCTTTTTCGAATTATAAGAATATAATTTATTACCTTACGTTATATTACTAATAGCTTATCAAAATAAATATTCTACATCTGATAATAATAATTACGAAAATTATTTTTAAATTTAAAAACATTTGTAGTACTTACACCTAATACCAATAATACATAAAAATTGTGGTTAAAAACAAAAAGTTAATTACATATACTGCTAAAGTTGTTTTCTCATAATATTTTACATTTAGTATTATAACTTGTTTCTAAAATAAAAATTGCAGAATGTTTACATCGAATGTCAGTTTTCCGACCACTGAGTGTACCTAAATAAAACCCTCCCAGAAAAAACAGCAGAGCGCGGTCTGTGCGAGACGTCAAGTCCTCAGTCCCTGGGAGGGTCTCACGCGTGAAACAAAAGACAACATACACCGCATCTGGCAATCAATATGCCCCTCCCCGCCACTCAGAGCTGTTTAAGTGACGCTCCCTTCGTCACGCGCCGCCCTTTGAGTTTGGGAGCCCACACGAAGTCAAAGTGACTTAACCCTTCAGCATCCGACTCCAAAGATTATTTGGTTCGATGAAATTGCGTTATAAGTTGAAATGTAACTAAAATTTTAATTAACAGCTCAATATAAACGAATGAAATTTCGTCCGTCTTATATTGAGTTGGAAGAATATTAATATACCTACTTTAGTTATATTCTTTTTATCAATTCGATAAGTTTCTATTTTGAAACATACTTTAATATACATGTAATGTAATTAATTGATTTTATGTTTTTTCAGTAACTGTAACAAAAGCCCCTTGCCTTCTAAGAAAATTAATTTCAATTAAAATGTTTTTTATAATTCATAAGTTTCTTGTAACAGTTAAATTAATGGTGATGATTTTTGATATTAAAAATACATCTATTAATCAATAAATTACATTTAATACAGTATTTTGCAGAAGTTAGAACGCTAGAACAAATGGGAATATGTATTGTGATTTATTCTTATCTTGACTATATAGTTAAGTTAATGTTACCATAAATATAGTTTTTACGAGAACGTTAAAGAAAAATAGCAATAAACTTTATAAATAAAAAATATAAAAAAATAAACTAAAATACATAAGTTATTTTTTCACCGTAATATTACACATGTAAAAGAGTTTTACCAATTTATTAAATTTATCCTATTTATGTTTTTTAAATAAATAATTAGCATATCACTTTCTTCGAGGTTTTTTTAAATTTTAAAATTGAAAGTTTGTGATTTTAAATATTAAAATCACAGACATTCATACGTTTTAAAATCAACATGAAAGACGTGAAATTGCAATCAGAAAAGCAAATCTCCCACCAGTATTTATCTACTACAGTTATTTTGCTTTTGAAAGCTTCAAACACCATTAAAAATGACTACGTCATGATTTTTTTACTGAAACTTCGACCAACGCGGGTTGAGCTTAAAGCTTTTGTTCACGCGTGGCTTGCCTCAAAGGTTTTTGTTACTATATGGCAGGACATGCCTGTTCCTTTGGAGAGTATATCCTTATGAGTGTCTATGAGAACAGTACACCGTAACGCCTCCCTGACTTAATATGTATGAGGCAATCGATCATTTTGGGACTTGGCCTGGAGTCCTATCCTGATGAATTTTACAGCTGAAAATTATGCGATACTTTCGCTAAGGTCATCTTTTTTCGACTAACACCGGTAGATTTATTAAAAAAAGTTTTTTTTACGTGAATAAGCATAAATATGGAGGGTGATTGATTGAATATAATATTGAATGTCGAGAAGAAACTTTTGTTACAAAAATACTGAACAAGTTAATAGTTAGCATAATATCGACTGTGGAAAGGAAAAATGACGCAACGTACAGTTAAAAAAAATTACAGGAGACACGAAAAATCGTTTTTGATTATTTCGGGCCAAAGACAAATTATGACATATACATATCCTTAAAACTCATGGGGACTGATAATCTGATTTCAACTGTCTGAATGATGTACTCTTCCATTAATCTTGTCGTTAACGACCCGGGTTTTGCCTTTCGGCATTTTCAGGTTTTATTAAATACACGAATGCACTTGTACTGACGAGCAGCAAACGGGTTGTATCGTTTATATACAAACATAAAAGTGAATCTTAATCAAACTTGAAGATGCCGAAAGGCGAAACCCGGGTCGTTAACGACAAAATTAATGGAAGAGTACATTATTCGGACAATTCAAATTTGAAATTGAAATTAAATCAAGTCGAAATTCTAAATTATATAAACTGAAAATCTGGTTTTTAATTGACTTTAACTAATAATTCAAAGTCTTTTTTCATGATTGCAATTTTGGCACTGCCTTATTTTCTCAAATTTAAAAGCTAAATGAAGATTATTATTCTGAATTTACAGCTAACATCCTTTTGATAGAACGTGTATCAAGTTGTATACATTGAGACTATCGAATAAAAGCTGTTTTGAAAAAACTTTCGGTTACTTCTTTTCAATTCAATTAATGACCATCAATTGATAATAATCATATCAATTGACCACCTTGAATAAAATTCTTATTGAATTGACGTTTTTTCGCACAAAACCTCAACGTACGTTTGTTTTTAGGTCCTTCATTTGTCTGGTTAAGTGATACGCCATATCGGTGTTGCAAGATGATAATCCTATTACTTGGGAGCGCTTGTAGATGAAAAATAAAAGGATATATTTACTTATTTAATCCAAACGATGATGAAACCAGCCAGCCATACAAGCCTCATTTTGGTCGGCAATATATGTCTACTTATAATATTATTTATTAATTTTATTACACATAGTCACATTCTGTAGTCTCGGATTTTTTTTATTTCCCGGGAAATTCTCTAGCTCCGAGACCGTAGAACAGTAGTACTTTTTTTAATGAAAAATATTAAACGAATATTGTTATGCATGGAAACTGTCGGTAACTCAAAACTCATGCAAAATTATTTTCAACGTTAAATATTGCAAAAGAACCATTGGTTATCACTTTAACTTTATTATAATTTGATGGTCTTGGTGTAAAACATTTAGAGGTGTAAAACATTTTAATTTGTGTTAGCTTAGAGTCAATTATTAATAATTTGTAAATTCTTTTCAATGCCAATTGTTTTCAACACCTTTTTATTGATTGTGGTTTTGTATAAATAACACTGTAAAATTTTGTTTCTTATCACTAAAAAATGCTCACCACGAACAAAACCGGTCCTGATTTTAATAAATAAAAGTGGACATGAGCACAAATGAAGATTGTGTTTTTATTAACGACAAGATAACTATACTGTATTGTATATATTTATATTGCTTTTTATTACACACAATTCAAGGGATTCGTTTGATTTTGTTTTTTTGTTCGTTTGATCACTTTTTTGAAAGATAATATATTGGTTTAGTAATGTTATGGTTATTATTACAACAAAGCATCAGTCACACGTGCGCTGTTTATAACTTATGTTATTAAATGAATGAAAAACACGACAAGTAAATGCTGTTTATAGGTAACGGGTGACGGCGAATGCAGCTTTAGTCATTTTAAAGTTATCACTAAAAAATTCAGTAAGCATAAAAAAGCTTATAAAAAGAACAAAACATGGACTATATTATATTTATTTAATGAATCCCAGGTTTCACATTTCGATTTTTTTAGATATTAAAGTGCGAGCGCACTGATGAATTCAAACTAAAATCAAAATTTATAGAATGTTGTATTTTATATTACAAATCTTACTCATTAGCATGATTCTGCAAATAAAAATCTCGAAAAAAAATGTATAAAAGCAACAACAAATTGATTGAAAATTTAAATTTATAATGATTCAAGTATCGTTATAAATTTGTACATGAACATTGTTTTGTAGATAACGAAAGTGACGTATGCGAAAAACCTTAATTGTTATATATTGATTTGGCATTTACTTGGTAGAACTCCATTTTAATAAGGCAAAAATATCTTAGTATTTCAGTTCTACAGTTAAAAACTGTAGAGCTGAAATACTAAGATATTTTTACCCTATTACCTTAATTGTTACGTAGCAATTTTCTCACAATTTCCATTCAAGGAAAAACGTAGCACGCCGTGGTTATAAAGACCAAAGGTATACCCATTTCCATAGTAATGCACCTCTCCATTTTCTTTATGGGATGCAACAGAAATTACTGCGCGAGCGTGATACTTTTGTGTTTTATTTTTCATACTTTAAAAGCGGCGCTTTTTCCCATACATTTTTGTTCCCAGATATATCG
Source organism: Himalopsyche anomala (assembly GCA_031772345.1). Classification (NCBI taxonomy): domain Eukaryota; kingdom Metazoa; phylum Arthropoda; class Insecta; order Trichoptera; family Rhyacophilidae; genus Himalopsyche; species Himalopsyche anomala. Next base: position 3,328,548 of record CM062831.1, on the reverse strand, counting down.
TAACGTTTCCTTTTTAGTATTCGTGATGGTTCAGCAATAATACTGCAGCATAACTCAGTAAAAAGTATACAAAGAAAATAAACAGTTGTTTTATAAATAAACCAATATGTATTTTGCAAAATCATCACATCAGAGTGAAATATATCGTCTTTATTGTGGAAACTGTTAAGCTTCTTATGTTGGACAAGACGAAATTATAGTGTAAAAAAATAATTACCACAATCATGACATAAGTTAACCATGATCACTGTTACAATTTCAAAACGATTTCGCAATGAGCGAAACCGGTCCTGATCTTTTAAATACAGTGGAATAAAGTACATAGGAATATTTTGTTTTTATTAACACTAAGACATAATTTTATTTTTTGTTATTAATCCTGGCTTTTTAAGATAATTAAAAATGACATTAGTATTTCTAATATTTTACATTATAAAAATAAAAATTATCAAAACCAGTTTCGTTCAAAAAATAGGCCCTTAAAACTGATGAATGTTATTATCAAGTGAGACAATTTCTACGAACTTTTGTTTAAAGCAGCTAAATTGTATCCAGTAATGTTTGTCAAGAGTTTTAAAAGCAACAAAATTTTTCTGCCACTCATTGCGTCTCCGTTCAAGAAAAAGCTCATTTTGAAAAGTGCACGGTCATCCAAATTGTCTCTACAACATAGGCTAGTCCTTTTTTTTATTATCTAACTTTGATTTTAAATAAACGCATTATATAACGAAAAACCCACTGCACTAATTGCTTTCATTTTATTTTTAACTAATTTATTGTAATGACTATGTAACTATGTAATGATTAATTGTGTGTGTATCTAAACCAAAAAAAAGTACGTTTCTTAGTTTATAAAATTTACTTTACGGACATATTGTAAACGTTAAGAAAAATAAAAAAAACTTTGCATAGAATATGAATTTATTCAGTAATTTTGACGTAATGAAGTTTTAGTATATACACAAATATAAAATTGTATATATTTAATATTGTGCCACCAAGTATTTACAGTTATACAATTCAAGTATTGACAAAATCTCTTCAGAATAATAATATAATGTAAACAAGGCTTATGAGCTTTAGTTTTTATATCAATATTATATTATACATAAAAAATATTCTGAAGAACATTAATTTAGCATCTCATTTATGATAAATTTTATATGAATAAATAAGTATAATTTTAACATTTTCGCAAATATCCTTTGAAAAGTTTGTCAAAAATTCCTGTGAAACTTTGTCATCTTGAAAATACACTCGTTCAATCTTGTTATATTTTACTTTCACTCTCGCTTTATGGCAAACGTTGATCTTGCCATCAACGGCCCTGTTTGTTCTTCCCTCTAATCTACAGGAGGACCCAAGATTTTGTTTACATTCTGATTTATTTATTTTTTAGCTAAATTGGATGGAAGAAAAATTTTGCCTTGCAAAATTATTCAAAAGTAAAAGACAGTTTTTTTTTCTTCACCTTTGTCGCTATGTTTCTAATTATTTTGTAGAAAAAACTTGTTTTTATCTATGTACATACATTGCGAATTAAATAAAGGTGAACCGATTATGTTCTCCTTATTTTACTTCCTCGCCTTTTCAGATATACCATGTCTAACAAAACTTTTGCTATAAATGGATTCTTATAATTTTATAACCATCGATCAGGAAAAAAGAGACTATTTTGAGCAAGACTAATGGGAAAAGGAATGAATAAAAACATTTATAAAACAAGTAATGTTTTCAAAAAGAAGCATCTCCGGCGTATTCTCTTGTCAGATGTTTCAATTTTTAAAACACAACAATTAACGGATTTCGCAAAATTTGCCCGTGGCCCCCCCAAAACTGTACTTTGGTTCCACTAAAAAAAATATCTGTGACCCCCGTTGAGAAACCCTGTTATAACGCGTGAAAAAAAAATGTACTAAAGTCTAAGTTTTGTAAGAAAATTATGGCTGTGGTCAATCAATTGAGGTTTGAATAAAACATATGTTTGCACACAAAGTTGTTTGGAAGAAAAATTCAGACGTCCAGGTTAAATTACCTGAAAAAAAATTAGACCAAGTCTTCGAAATCTGGATGGAGCTAGTTTTATATTCGTCGCGACCGCCTTCTACAACGAACTTTTGATATTAAAACAAATATATACTGTTTACATTTATAACCTAGCAGAGAAACATTAGATCAATTTGAACCATGTAAAATTAGTTTGCTGTAGTGAATCTAAAAAAACAATACAAAAACTTCCTTACAGGATAGTGAATATCTGTGAAAGTTGTTGGTGAAGTTTAAAACTCACAGCTGGTTACGGAAATGACTACAATGTTCTAAACGGTTTTGATAAAATATTTATCAAAGATGTATGTAATTTTTATATTTTTTTTAAGAAACCGTTTGTCTTTTAACCATCTTTAATATTTTTTATTTGTAGGAGAAAAGAAGTGTTACTCTATTGGACACAGTAATATCAATATATATATTGGAGTCTGTGAATGATTTCTTTGCTGCTTTTAATCCATTTTGATCGCTATACTTTTACATATTGTTAAAGCAAGCTTAGTCAAAAGCACATGTTTAACCAAAGAGAGTTTTACTAAAGTAAGCTCTATGAATACTGGAGTATTTTTCAAATAAAGTAAAACAAAAGAACCCTTTGATAATTTTACGTAAAAATGATTGATTACCCAGCCGTTTGGTATTATTTTTCAATCTCCTCAATAAGGTTTTATCTTTTTACCATTTGAAAAAGTTCAAACACGCGTAGTTCTTCCGCAGAAAAAAAACGTTTAATTTATTTTTATCTTGAATCGTTTTGAAACATAATGCCGTACGCCATATTTTTATTATCTTTTTATTCCCGGAAAATGGCGGCAATAAATTATTTTTAATCATCTTCAATGGAATAAAACTTGTACATTAAAAAAATAAATTATTACTGGAAGCTTCTGAAACACACAAATGTTGTTCAAGGTTTATTATTTAAACAAATTTGTTTCAGTAATTGTATAATAACTTCCTTGAAATGTCGACAGATGGTCAATGTAATATTTTTTTTTTTTTTTCAGATAATATGCAGAATTTAAATTTAACATAGTCAATTTGAATTTAGACACTTTAAATTACTTTCGTTAAGCTCATCAATAAAATTACATTATTCTTTGTATTCGTCATTTTGATAAAAATGGTAGATCCATGATAGAAGCAAATATTTGTTTCCTCTCCTTTATCCAAGGTACTGGTGAACACATCATCCAAAAGCCATATTGCGTAAATATCGTTGGATTGTTATTTGGTAGCATCTAAAAGATAGCATCTAGAAGAAGAGTGCTGCACTCTAAGGTGGCAGTTTAAAGACATGCTCAAACCACTTCATTTGATTTTTTGCAGTGATAGTAATCGCAATTGGCTGGAGAGTTGATGCAGTCTTATCAATGCTCCTCAAATATTCACCGTTAACATCAATTTTCAACGTTGAAAAGCCGAGAGCCCTATATATTGGTAAAATGAGATGATTATTTTTTTTTTGATATACTTGAAAGAACAAATCTTTTCAAAATACAGGTATTCACACAACTGAATGTTGATACCTGGCCAATTAAATGAACGCATTTTAACTTATATATACTATTCCGCTTTTAAAAAATTCTATTCACTCAACTAGGGCCTCCAATCTCGGGATCCCGACCAATTTAGCGATACCGTGATTCCAGAATCGTCAAAGTATTAATTTAGGGATTTTGAAACAACACGTGAAAATCCGTTAGTAAAGCTAAAAATAATTTATTTGCGCTGGACTCACTGGCAAACTTTAACTCTTTGAAAGGATGCAGCTAAAAAAGGGTGTCACGCTTCTGAGATAATTGTACAATCTCTCAATTCGTAAGTTTTTCTGAGGATGGACCTAAACAATAGGTCTCACATTTTTAATATATGTAGAAACTGTCAATTCACAACTCTTTCAAGTCATTGAAGCTAAAAAAAAGGTTTTTTTAGTCGAGAACTATTTTGGAATCTCTCGATTCTCCACTTTTTAATCAGTGATCAAATTCAAAATCAAATAAAAAAAGTCCGGGATTGGATGCCCTACACTTAACTATACATTGTTTTAGTAATATAAATCTACTAAAAATAGCTCTTCGGTCATTTCATTTTGGATTTTGGATTCGATATTCTGAGAAGAGCCAAAAAATGTTTTATGTCGTTTTATTTTGAGATTTTGAAGAATTGTAAAAATTGTCAATTCCGAAATTCCGGGATCACAAAAAGGATCTAGGATTGGATGCCCTAAATGTGACAACTCCGTCACGCAAGTGACATATGTACATTATAAACTACACACAATGATCCACAATAACTCTTTTAATGTATTTTAAGAGTAGTCTACATGAATTGTATAGTATAAAAAAAGTTCAGTTTTCACTAATTCATTATTTCTCGGTCATCTTCGCGACAAAATCAAAAAAATACTTCCAAACGTCCACGTGTCTGCATTGCAACACACGCAAGACTGTAGTTCTTCTTGTAAAACAAAATCTGTGCTGTCCTGCTTGCGCCTCAGAATATGTTTAATCTAACAGTGTTTGACGAAATTTAAGCTGCAATATTAGGTCACCGAAAAATAATACTTCTTCACGAATTTATTTATTATGACATTCGGTTTGTATTCTTACAAATCTGATTACAGAAAATATAATACAAGAAAAGAAAGATGATATCTTGTGCCACCCTATTGATTCAATAGAACGACCGTCTGGCGTCAATACTCGGGTGTGTTTGGTACATCCCATGTTGCCCTCTAATCGAAATTCGTTGTTTTTCAAAACAAACATTATCATTGGTTCAGAAATGTCTTTTTCCCTAAGCGATTGTTCTTTTCGGGATGTTCTGAGAAAATATCAGAAGGCTTACGGGGGATTTGGGTTACCCAAAAAAAACCTTTCACATTATATTTGTTATTTTCGTCATCGATATACGCCACTTTCTATCTAGTGTTACAGGAAAGTCTTTTCTAACTTCTGTGAAATAAATTAAATGAAAAACAAAAAAATATTCAGACAACTTCTCTTTCCTGAAACTTTAATTCAATTACTACTCGTTGAAAAACACGTTTACTATTTGAATACATGCATAATAATATTATTTATATTTTTTTTTACACTATAGCCAAAATAATATCAAGTTATGTATACTTAAAGAATAATTCATTATTTTAATAAATACGCAATATTTCTTTGTACTTTATTGCACTTTATTTAATAGTTCAGGACCGGTTCAGATCATTGCAAGCATTGTCAAGTGATAAGAATTATAATTTAACAATGCTACTTATACAAAATAAATTTAAATGAAAAGGTGTAAACAACAATTGACATTGAAAAGAAATTACCAGTTACCATTATGAGCGATTCTAAAATAACACAAAATTAAAATGATAAAAACATCTAACATATTATTAAAAAATCATCCAAGGTTAATAAATTCCAAGTGGTGACTGAAAGTAATTACAAACATAATTAAAATTTGGGAAATTTTTGACCTTTAAAACCTGGAAACTTTAATGTATTTTCATTATCTTGATGCTTGAGCTCATGACAATATTTCTGGTTGCATTTAGGCTTCAGAAACCTTAATCTCGTCACTGTACTGTCAGAAGCTAGTAAAACACAAATGTTCTAAGAAAACAATCAAACAGCAAACACAAATTTGAGCATTTAGATTATAGCCGCTACTAGCCGTTATATGTTAGGATTTATAAATAATTATAATATTAAAATGTATATAGACTTATGTTAATCGGACACTAATAACGATTATAACTAATACGCAAGGAAGATTACTCCCCTTTCAAACATCATCAATAATACTTAGCGATTTGCTAAAATTTTCGAAATTATAATTATGTTTCAAATCACAATTAGCCACCACATTAACATTCTTACTCTTTGATGGTCTTTGTAATTACATGTACGAGGTGCTATATTATTTTATTTGTGCTAATTTCAAGTAACTTATTCATAATTTCTCCTGTAATTTGTCAATTCTTTTCAATGCCAATTTTTTTAAAAACCATTTCTGCTCCCAATGTGGAGCATATGGACTCCTAATGGAGTTTATCTCAACAGAAGTGTTTCTACGAGAACTGCTTGTTACTCAGTTGCTCAACCTCTCTTTTTTCCAAAGTGAGTTGGGATAGAAGGATAGGGCTAGGATAGGACTAGTGGTAAGCTAATTGCTCTCGATACGCCCGTTCATAGGATAGGATGGGTGGGAGTGGGGAATTGACAACATCACATACATCCATGCCTACGAACAGAAATTCATAAATTGATCGAAAAATCAATTTATAAAACTGTCTGCACCGGGATTTCAACCCGTGCCCTTTGTAACCGTAGCCAACGATGTTGACCACTCAACCACACAGGCAGCAAAATTATTATTTACATATTTTTATTTAAATTTTTTTTTAAATGACACTGTTAAATTCTATTTATTATCAGTTGAAAATGCTCGACATGAGCGAAAGCGGTCCTGATAATAGTAAATAAAAGTGGAAATAAGTACAAAAGAATATAGTGTTTTTTTTTTATATCAGTGGTTCTTAACGGGGGCGGTACCGTCCCCCTGGTGGGCGTTTTTAATTTTTCAGAATTTGGGGGGCGCTGCAGAAATGCGGGGGAGCGATGCACTTAGCCAGGGGGCCCATTGAGATATTGCAAGACTATTATAATATGTGTTTTATTTGTAGTAGGAAATCCATTGCATGAAATAATAGTACATACATAGATAATTGTGTAATTTTATAATTTCGTTTTGGGGGGAGGGCGTTAGATAATTTTGAATAATTTATTTCAGCTAAGAGGGGTAGGGGGGCGATTCTTTCAATACGGTTAAGAAACACTGCTTTATATAATGCCTTTCAACCAAGTATTGACAGTGAACAACCTAAATAAAAATATAATAAATTAATGTTTATGTCAAACTGTTACATACAATAAATGTACCAAGTATTCAAGACAGAATTGATATCCAAAAATCTATTTTTTTTTCCAATGTGGTTTTTGATTAACTTCAACCAGTATGGTGGCAATCTTCAAATCGAGCACTTTGTGTGATCACACGTTTTTTTTTGTATCCTGCCTTTATAAAGCATTTCTAATTGAAAATATGACGACATAATTTAGCAGGAGAAGTATAAATTAATAGCCCGAAGTTTATTTCGTTTTTTAAGTGTACTTACACATTGTATTGTATACAAAAACGCAAATAAAGAGAATTCCTTTGTCCGTGTACATCTCATGCGAGTCTATTTTTTCTCTTTTATTATGTAATAAAAAAAAAAGTACTACTCTCTTAAATAATGTACAGAAATTAAACCGAAAACTCCAGATGTAAAAAAGCGGTTGACGAAAACACAATAGTGAAACGGGAAACAAATGAATATTCGCTTTGCGTGGAATATATTTTCCAGATATTTTTATAACATTTTGCGACACTCGCAAACCAAAAGTTCAGAGGAAGGGTGTATTTAAAAATTGTTTCTACCCGTCGGATTTTTTTTACAATTTTACAATTTATTAAGTCGGAAACGATTTTTTCAGGTTTCAACGTGTTGTGTTAATACCTTGCTTCAGAATCAATCACATTGTTTGATATTGTTAACGGTTTTACTTTGTATTTATAAAAACAATACTAGGTACAATGAAAAAATAAAAACGTTTTGGATACTTTTTCACGTTTTGGATACTTGCACTTCAGTAATTCACAATCTTTTAATTCCTGCATTCTGGGATTGATCATTTACAATAGTTACATGTTTTTAAGTATTCATAATTTTAATACAAAAATCGGCAAACGAGACAGAAATTATATTTGTTAAATTTCAGTAAGTATATTGAGATCAATTCGAATGAAAAATATTACTCAAACATCCGTGTTTTTATCCAGCCTAAAAATATATAATTGAAAGTAAATTTTGTATAAACTTATAAAAAAAAAACTTCCCATTCTTGTTTACAATATTCTTTTTCACTTTTAGGGTGTTCACTGTCAATACTTGGTGAAAATGCATTATATTAATAAAAAACACAATATTCCTTTGTACTTCATTCCACTTTATTTAATATGTCAGGACCGGTTTCGCTCATTGCGAGCATTGTCAAATGATAAGATTATATTTTTTAACAGTTGACAATGCTCGCAATGAACGAAATCGGTCCTGACATATTGAATAAAGTGGAATGAGTACAAAGGAATATTGTGTTTTATTAATATTCTTTTTACTTTCAATTTATTGATTGAATTAAAATTTACTTCGTTAAAAGAACTTTATAGCTACTAAGTGTAAAAATATCAAAGTAATAAAAAATATATTTTATCTAACTACCGTGTTAATTAAAATATTTTAATAATAATAAGCTATTTTATTCAACACGGTAGCCCGGTTTCAAATACCATAATGAATAATTTTTTTTTTTAATTTCACAAAAAAATCGTTGATATTTTGACTTAAAACTACTATGGTAACTACTTACACGAGAATGTGTAGTTCAGAATACATCGATAAATGCGGCGAAAATATTATAAATATGTATATGTTTATTTTTTATCACATACCATTTCTTGATTAGTAGACAGGTATAATTAGTCTACCACTAAAAAGGACCATTATTTTTTTTAGTATTTTAATATATAGCCTGTATGGTTGAGTGGTCAATGTCGTTGGCTTCGGCTACGGAGGTCACGGGTTCGAATCCCAGTACGGACAGTTTTATAAATTGATTTTTCAATCGATTTATGAATTTCTGTTCGGAAGCATGAATGTCTTGAATTCCCCCCTCTCACCCATCCTATCCTATGAACGGGGCGTACCGAGAGCGATTAGCTAACCACTAGTCCTGTCCTAGCCCGATCCTTCTATTTCTACACTCTTTGGAAAAAGAGAGATTGCGCTATGTGTAACAAGCAGTTCTCGTAGAAACACTTCTGTTGAGATAAAGTCCATTAAGATTCCATATGCTCTACATTGGGTGCGGACATGGTAAAAAAAAATATGTAACAATTTTTATAGCACATAAATTTGAAACATCTTTTCACCATATTAACTGTCAAATTTTATGAAGCTTCGATAACTGGGTTAAGTCGAGTTTTGGGATAATATATTGAAATACGAAAACCGGTTTGTCAACTCTCGATTTTTGTATAAGCCTTAATGTGAACTAAACGAAGATGGCTTGATACCGAAATAGCTACTATTTAGTTCAGAAGCTATGAAGCATTTTTTTAACTGATAATAAAAATATTTAAATTAACCAAAATGTTTCACATTGCGATAGATTTTCTTTGCATAATATGAAATATAATAATGTTAAAATATTCTACAAATAGTATTATCTAGAACATTTTATCTTCAATATTTATTGATATAAAATAATATGTAAGAGAAATGTATCTGGCCATATATTTCTTTCGACTTATACGAGGCCAAAATGAGAATTCCACCTTTCTTGAGAATGTGAATCTAAATGTACCTGATTATTTTTTGAGAAATCGTGGACATGAATTGTTTGTTCTCCCAAGGTGTAGAACCAACCTGCCAATGGGGATGCCACTGGGGAGAGCTTTAACGGTGTTCAACAATATTGCTTCGGATGTCGACATATTCCACGTAGACGTGGGTGAGTTCCGACGAATACTATTTTTTTATGTATTAGAGTAGAGTTCGTCGGAGCTTACTCAGTTGAGTTCCTTGCTATTTTTTTTTCTTCATTGTAAAAGTTTTCAATTTATATTTTGTCAACCTTGTGCAATGTTAATTAAATAAATAAGTAAGCTTTTTCCAAAAATAATGCCAAGAATTCAAACAAGTATACTAACCATACATAAGCAAATATATTTTTAGCATATAAAGCCTATTGTCGTATTAATATTATACAATATTGTTCAGAGCACAGCCGCCTCGTAAGACCCTTGAAAATTCTCCCACCATAAAACACACCACAGAGGCTCTTCGGAAAAATAAACAACCCTCGCGAAATTTTCCTTATTAACAGAGCAATGTTTCATCTTGTTAGGCCTAGTAAGATGAGCGAAAATTGAATAGAGAGAGCTCTCCATTCTCGCCGAACGGGCAATTTAGGCGCGCTGTAAGCAGCCCGTGGAAGGGAACAAGGAAAATATGAAACAATAAAGACGCAAAGTGTTACGGTAGGGAAAAAATTGGGTTCTCGTTACGGCCCTGCGATAGTACCTGGTTAAGGTTGGTCGGCAGTTACGGTTCCTCATTGAATTTCCCTCGAGGGGGGGCGCCGCGGCGCTGCCTGGCTCGGTGACGCCGTCGCCTAGTCGTCGGAAGTCGACGTCGTTACGAATTGATATTTTAAATTGAATTTATTTTCTCTTTTATAAAAAAAAGATCGTTTTAATCAAACAGATTTTAATAAATTACTTAACGGTCTCTCGGTGCATTTCTGATTTATAAATTATGTTATGTCGGTATTCATTTTAATTTGTATTATTATTATATTCTTTATTACGATGTATTCAATTAATCAGAAATATACATTCGTTATTCGTTATATTATTATTAAATGAATAAGTATTATTGATTTGTTATTCTAAAATAAAAATAATAATTTGATATTGCTTAAACTACGATTCAAAATTTAAAAAAAGGATAAGAAATATAGAGTTGTGAATATTATATATCTCTGTAAATATATTTTAAGCACAATAAACTTCCACGTTTTCGTAAAGCTGACAAGAGCTTGATGACAGATTAGTTTTTATTGATATTTGACAATCCTGTGCATATACCGATGACAGTAATCGTGATCAAAAATATAAATAGATTGACGTATTTAAGACAACACTATTATTATGGGAACCTATGATATTTATATTCAATACTACTCACAATATGTAAGCTAGATGCTTCTCACAAGCAGTCTTTGTTAGAAAAAATACAATGTTTTATTTATACTATTGTCCATATATGATCTTTTCATCAATAGAACTATTGGTAAGATATTGTTAGACCTAATTCGTCCCGTTAACAAACAAGCTATTATAATGAAAAAATAAAAAACATAAAATATTCAACACAACAAAAGTTCATTGGTTATGTAAAGAACATTCACCAGAACAGATATTAAGCCAAAGATTGACTATATTGTCTCGGAAAAACAGATGAAAGATTTAGGCTGTTTTTGATCTACAAAAAATATATAATTGTAATAAAATAAAACAATGGGAAATTACTTTCATCGCCATTTTTGTATAAAAACAATTTGCATCACAATTGTATGACGTTTAGTAATTTACAACCGCCGATAGAAAAGGGATAGCTAACATATTTCTGTTAAAATAAAAATAAATTTGCAATTGTCAATCAAAAGTTGGTTACTGAAAATATAGTACCATATGTCACAAAAATAAATCAGCACTATTTTTACATGAAAAACAAAGTCAAAGATTACTGGATATTCCGCTGGGGTCCAAAAGCCATCCGCTCAGCAATTCGCTGCTACTTGTAGCCATCATGATATTTATTCGTATTGCCGTGCCGTTTGTAGCAATAGCAATATTTATAGTGCCTAAGGGTTGAATATGTTTTCCTTATGCAGGTAAAGTATTTTTAAAATGTGCTCAGGAATAAAATAGGGTCGATACTTAAGCCGTTCCAATCGCTCGCGCTCTTGAATCAATTTTCTTTTTTCCCTTCGCATATCGCTCCCGAGAAGATGGATTTTTTTTTATTGTTTGTTCTGTTTTTTTTATCATTTGACGAATGAAGGCTGAAAATTTTGTGCCCATGCGAGCTATATTTTGTTTTTGAAAATAATTTTATCAAGATTTTTTTCCCAATCGTACAGATATGTAATATATATTTTAACTAAACGTGTGTTTCGGTAAGTCTGCGTAAAATTGAATTCATGTATATCGTGAAAAGTTTTTTATACGAATAGCTTTTCGGGAAGCTTTTGTCACGAATCTTTTTTTCTGAGAAAATATTGGTATTATATTGTTTTATCTTTGTTCTATCTGATGTAAAATTTAAAATTTGATAAATAATAAGTTTGATAAATAAATAATAAGTCTACATTTACAGATTTCAATTATCAATTTCAATGTTTGATAGAAGATTTGAATCGTTCAAACTATGTACATTCTCACAGATTTTGACACTAACGACCCGATTTTTGCCTTTCGGCATCTTCAGGCGTTCAAGTGCACGGATGAACTTGAACTGACGCTTAGTAAATGAATGTTTCGTTTTTATATAAGAAATAAATGTATCATTGAGCTTAGAGCCGTTTCTGGCGAAAAGGATAAGCTTATGGGAATGCCCACAGATTTGAGTAGTAAGTAGTTTCAAGAATTATATTTATTTGTTTGTCGGCAAAAGTTTTATGATTATATTTATATAGGGTATAGAAGTGGAGGTCCCGGTAGGTTTAGGTGGAAACATTCATTTACTAAGCGTCAGTTCAAGTTCAACAGTGCACTTGAACGCCTGAAGATGCCGAAAGGCGAAACCCGGGTCGTTAATGACAAAATCTATGAGAGTGTACATAGTTTGAACGATTCAAATTTTCTATCAAACATTGAAATTGATAATTGAAATCTGTAAATGTAGACTTATTATTCAGTAATTTGGCCTAAGCGTCTAACCGAAATTGTGTTTTGAAGATCTGCGAGCTTCGCACTCGAATAATACTCGGCGCTAAACTACTTTACTTGTCTTATCTATATCGTCTTCCCATACGGTTTATCGATATTCCATTATAAGTCAAGAGTGCAAAGCCAACAAATGAAGAAGCGCCTCGCAGAGTATCACTTAAACGAGCGCATTAGGACGGAAATATTATTGTGACAAAGTGCCTTTTAAATTTGAGCTTATCGTCGGCTCCCCGAAGGGAAACTTACGGCCACACGTATTGAGGTGTTTATTTGAAAAGACTCGCCGCGTGCCGCCTGCCGCCATCCACCCGCAGTTAGGGGCTGCAATACGGGGTGAGTATATCAAAACCGGTATGACAAAATACCGAAATATAAAGAAAGAAAAAACAACTGATTGGGACAATTTAAGATTTCGATAGAAGGTGCTTTGTGGAATTTCAATTGTAAAATTTGAATCGCTCAAATTGTGTACATTCACACAAGTTTCTTCACTAACGACCTGGGTTTCGCCTTTCGGTATCTTCAGGCGCTCAAGTGCACGGATTAATTTTAACTGAGGCTCAATAAATGAATGTATCGTGTTTAAATAAGTATAATAATAAATATAATTCTTAAAATTATCCACTATTCAAATCTGTAGGTATTCCCATAGGTTAATCCTTTTCGCCAGCTTTAGGTTTAAATAGACGATACATAAGTGTCAGTACAAGTTAATCCATGCACTTGCCCAAGATGCCGAAAGGCGAAATCCGAGTGTTATTTACAAAATTTGTGTGAATGTACATAGTTATTTAATGACTTAAAAGAACGATTTAAATTAAACTGATTGAGACTTAATTAATTAATCAATATTCCAATTAAATAATAGTACCCGGAACCAACATTCGCTCGAAGTTATTTGCGCAGGAATTTCAAAGGCTGCGCGGCCACGCACGCGCGCAACTTAGAGGGAACGTTGCTTGAAACCTATTTATATCACATTTTAAAATGCTGACTTTCATGAAAACGGTTTTTTGATAATGAGTATTCAAAAAAAAATGTAAAATAGCTAGTTTATCATAAGCCAAATCTATCAATCTTGATCTGATCATCGTGTGCTTAAATAACTTTGCAGAAAAGGCTCCCTCAAGTTCAACGCGTGTTTTAGAATTAGGAAAAGCAATAACAGTTTTACCAAAACTGGGATCCCACAATTCATTACCGATTGCTTCAATACCAAAATACAGATTTTTTAAAATATCTCGTAGCAACGACAATGGAATGCGACCGTGCAATTGGGGAATTTGCGGTGAATATTTCCAGCCAGCGTGTAATTCAAGGTAGCGTAATTGGGGGTTCCACTGTACTGTTAATGTAATCCACTCGTAATAAATTTAGATGCCGGTGGTATTTTTAAATTTTAAAAGCTGTACTTTGGTATAACTAAAATGGGTGAAATACCGGGATACTGGTTTCGGAAATACCGGTATAGCAACCCCTATCAGCGGTGCGATGAGAGCTTTTACGCTTTACACTCTATCAGACTATTCCGAGGATGTGCTCGGATTAAAAAAGACTGCCACAACGTTTTCCGTGTTTCTATATCCACTCGGAGTAAGACTTTGTGAATGGATATATTTACAATGTGAGAAAGATAGTCGGCAAGCAATGATACTAAATTGGATACGGATATAAACAATTTAAAGAATCATACTGATTGAGAAATATTATGATGTAAACATTCATTTTTAATATAAAAGCATTACATTTAGTAATTGAAACACATTATTTGTTTACTTAATTTTACAGTTTTTTAAATAAACAACTCTAATTTTGCTTCATAGCCAATAAAAACTGAGAAAAACTGATTCTGATAATTTTCAGAAAAATAATTTAAGTTTTTTCAATACATAAAAATGGCTTAATACTTTTACGATGCTAAAAAATAAAATATACATGTTTTAACGTTTTTAAGAGTTTAAAAAATTCGTGATGAGTAAACCCAGTTCTGGTCTTAATAAATAATTGTAAGACAGGTACAATTTTTTTTTTGTAATTATATAATATTGTCTTTACACTAGGGATTTTTTTACTAGCAAACACATTCAAAATTACCTTTATTATGTTAGCCGTCAATTTTTGATAAACTGGTATTGTATTTTCTTTTTTTAATTCATGGCAGCTTCTAATTTGGAACATATGGTCATGAAAGTATCTCAACGATTTTTTTTTTACAAAACTATTTGTTACTCAGTCGATCAACCTTTCTATTTTGAAGAGAGTTGTAGGGAAAGAAAAATAAAGGCAAGATAAGACTAGTGAATAACTCATTTAAAAAAATGTTAATTAATAACCATAACGTTCTATCCTTTTCTAAATCAAAAGTGTTTGCTGCCAATAAATTCACAATTTTGCGTATGGCAATTTAAATTTGCTACAACGTGTTGAGGAAATAGTGTGACAAATTTAACACCCCAAACAGCCGCGAGCTCTTTGCATCGAAACATGTTTGCGTAAATAATATTGCTGATATAGTACAAATGTGATTTTTTCCTAAACTTTTGCAAGGGTACGCTATCTGTGCGTGTACTTTACTATCAACAGCTTGAGTGTTAGAGAAAAAAGTTTGTATCAAAAGCTTAGTATGTGAGTGACAACTAAGATTTAAATATCAAAAAGATGTAATCAACAGATCAACACAACAACTAATGGCGATAATATAAAAAAATACGAGATTTTTTATTCAATTACCTCAATAACACTGCTTTTTCATCCAAACCAACTTAAATTGAAAGCTTTAATGTGGATATTTTTTTCCAAAATAACTAATTTCTGACAGTATTTTTGGAAATTGGTTTTATATTCGAAAAAAAAATAACTTGTTTGTACTAAATATACTTTTATTTAATAGGACCACGAGTATGTTCAAATGTCAAGAATTTACATTAATACAGATCTATTCGGACTAAGCCAAGTGAAACTAATAAAGAAGTAAAAAGCAATTGATAACAAAAATATGATATGAATTTATAGGTAAAGATACAACATGACAAAAAGTGACACTTTTGATTTTTTTTTATTCTGTACACTTCCATGATTTATTTTGTCGATAACGACCCGAGTTTCGTCTTTCGGCATCATCTGGTATTATCCAGTGCACGAATGCAGTTCGAGTGCGACAAATTCAAATGTGACATTAAATTTCCATCAAGCACCTTCAGTCGATATTCTAAATTTAAAAAAAAAAGTGACACATAACTAAATGTTATTAAAATCTCCTATAAATAAATTACAATAATTATTTAATTCGAATTAGAAAACAATTAAAATGTTTAAAGAATTTCTCAGGGCTTAGTGTAAATATGACTGACTTAATATATGTATATTCTTATCAGTTTAAATGCTAGTGATGAGCGAAGCCGGTCCTGACCATTTTAAATAAATGTGAAATTAGTGTTAGACTATTCAATTTTTTTAATATTATAAAACGCCTTTCCACCGAATATTGACAGTTAACACATTAAGAGTAATCAATTGGTTTTATTCCTGTTAACATATATATATATATATATATATATATATATATATATATATATATAGGTATATATATATCGGTAATTATTGTAATAGTTATCCAAAAAATATTGAGCAATTTTTCAGCACACACATGTGTACCAAATATTTAAGCTTATCTATGTTCAGAAAACTTTTCATAATATAAGCTTTATTTTCGCAATAAAAAAGCAAATAAAAAAGGACCTTATTCGTAAAAGAGAGCGTCATGGTTTTCCCGTTTTTTTATTATTATATTGTAGTGCATTGCATCCATGTTGCGATATTAGCAAAAAGTGTCCTTTTGTCGGTTTTATGACACAATATATGAGCTTTAGATACCCTTTGCTCCTTTAAAATACTTTGCGACCCTGTTCAGAAACGTCCGTGCCATTACTCTGTTAAAAACCTTGCAGTGACTTTTTATACGCAGCGTGTTCGTAAAAGTGAATCTTTTATTTCTTAGTTGCAAAATATTCGACTGTGATCGGATAATGGTAGGTATCTTTTGTTATACTTCTGATAAAAATGAAATTCGGAACAATAAGAGATAATTAAAATAAATATTTTATAAGAGTATAAATAACATCTTGGATTAACCATCTCGTATTTTATATGATTAGTTTATTTATTCAAGGATATGATTAAAAAAACAAATAAAAAACAACGATTTATTTTTAACTTATGATCAGTATGAGCTGCCTTTCATATTGGTCCTCGAAGGGTGAAGTGAGCTATCTAGTAAAATGTTAAAGCTTTTTCTTGAACTGTTAAATACTATCACGTCTTTACTTGGAGCTTTGGTGGATTGCATATTTTTATTTTACAGAGATAACACTATTACAATGTTTATTAACTGAGATTACTTTATATTTATATATTTAATTTTTAATTTTTAATTTTTATTAAAAAAATATTTGACATTACTGCTTACGCCAATGCGTCAAATATTTTGAAGTTGAAAGATCATACGAGATATACTCGATAAGAATTTTTGAAAGTCACATGAGATTAACTCAAGGAGAATCGACTTTACTTTTATGATACTTAGGACGTGTAAAATATTCCAACGCATCTAACTTTTTTTTTTTCTAAGATACTACTTGGCTCACTTCACCTCTTATGGGCATTTTTTGCATTGTCTGGTATATTAGTGTAAAAAATTAAATTAATATTCTGACAAAAGTAAGACTCGTCTGATTTTTTTTTCTTTTAAAATACCACTTCATCTGTAATCGGCCCATATATTCTACTTATGGGAAAAACAAAATTTCTGATAAATTGTTAAAAAAATTCGGCTTCATCAGTCTCTTTTAACTGATGAAGTCACGCAAAATTTGACTAAAAAAAATATCAATAAAATTTATTATTAGCAGTAAGTTTATTAAAAAATACTTGAATATAAAAATTTGAATCCTTTAAATTTGTGTAAATTTGAAAACGCTTTGTTATTAACGTATTTCATCTTTTGGAATATTCAGTTAGGATGAATTAGAACTAACAGTTGTTTATAACTGTAGAGTTAAGTAAATACTTCAGTACAAGCATCATTGATTTAGTTTTGATTTCGACTCAAAGTACTTTATATAATTTTGATATTTAATGTAAATTGTATATTTCCATATGCTTTGTCACTAACGGTTTGGGTTTTACTTTTCTGCAAGGTTAACAGTAATAATTAATAAGCCGTCAGTTCAAGTTCATTGGTGCACTTAAATGCTTGAAGTTGTCAAAAAGCAAAACCACGGTCGTTAGTTACAAAACGTAAGTAAATGTACAAAATTTGATATTTATTTATTTATGTTTAAAAATTAAAAGTACAGTACATGACATAACAGCAGACGCCAATTCGCCATGTACTTGACAAATATAATGAGACAAAATATAAAATAAAACTACATAAAACATCAAAATCAACATACAAAAACAAGACATAGTTAAACTTAACAAACAGTTCACAAATACTGTCAAAAAAAATGTCCACTTCTCTAGACAATGATTCGATCAATCGAACGGCCCTTGGAACTGGTAACTCATACCTCCTAAGCGAGGTATAAGTTTTTAGAAACAAAAGTTTTTGCTCATAGTTACGCCCACGTAAGAATAAATTGGTAGTATGTAAATTAATATTCATAAGAATTTCAGGATTATTAACTCGGCCCCGAAGGCGAAGAGAAGAAAGCTAAAAAAATTAAGTATAATAAAAAACTGTCTGTCAAAATTCAAAATTTCTATAAATTTTAATAAAACAATATCTGTCAAAAATAGTATTTTTTTTATTTGTCGTACTACGTTGGCACTCCAAAAGCGAGCGCAATGTGATTATTGTGATTTTTTTCCTCCCCCTTAGCGTCCATATATTCCACTTTGAGAATACGTCTTAGCGCATTCGCCAAGTAGCCGAATAAAATGGCACTTCCACCGGAAGCGGACCTCGGGGAAACCCAATTGACGAAACAAAATGCGCACGTTCGTAAAAGCTGCATGATTCCCTTACATGTAAAAAGTTATACGTCAACAATACGAGCTTTACATCTTACTGGTCCACGACGTCGGAAATCTCAGAACGTTTTCGCGAAAAGTCGTGGGGAGTAATTTTAAGCTCACGTTTTCATTAAATCGTTTCTAATAAATTGTTTATTATAAAACTTCTTCACAAAAAAAATATTTTAAAAATTGATACGACATCATTGCTATAGGATCGCTTTCATAAATAAATGTAGTTGGTATATTCATATTTATTCAATAAATAAATGTACACACAAATAACAATTAAAAAACGAAACAAAACTGTTATTTTGAAAACCTTAAATAGTATTTATTTCATGTAGCTTTATTTAAGTTCAAAGACAACCAATTAAAAAATAAATTAATATATATATATTTTTATATAATATATGCCGCCTGTGTGGACGAGTGATCAACGTCGTTGGCTACCGCTACGGAAGTCACGGGTTCGAATCCCAGTACGGGCAGTTTTATAAATTGATTTTTCAATCGATTTATGAATTTCTGTTTAAAGGCATGGATGTATGTTATGTCTTGAATTCCCCCCTCCCACCCATCCTATCCTATGAACGGGGCGTATCGAGAGTGATTAGCTAACCACTAGTCCTGTCCTAGCCCATTCCTTCTATTCCTACTCTCTTTGGAAAAAGAGAGGTTGAGCAACTGAGTAACAAGCAGTTCTCGTAGAAACACTTCTGTTGAGATAAACTCCATTAAGAGTCCATATGCTCCACATTGGGAGCGGATATGGTTAAAAAAAATATATATAATATAATATTTTAAAGATGAAAATACTACGCAATAAAACGTTAAAAAATATCAAAACTATGTCGAAGAAGGATTGTATTATAATTATAGAAATATTATCAAAAGACAGTGCCATTTGTAAGCGTTTGCTGAAAGAGTATACTATGCGTATTTTTGCTGTTTTAGATATGGATAGATAAATCAAACAACTGTTATTTAGTGCAATAGTAAATATTTTACCATAGAAGATTGTATATCAGCCGTTCCAATTTTTATATCAGATGAAGATAGAAGGGTTGCAAAAAGTGAATTCTTAATAACTGACAATCCTTCCCCTCCCTAAGTCCGTTTAAGAATCGGTTGGCGCATTGGTACATAAAACGTCGTACAATTTAAGACGAGCTTAATTTTTGAAGATATGCTTTTTTAATAATTTGATAGGATCTCAATATAATTTTCATTACAAATTTAAATAAATCAAAATTGATTAGATGAAAAAGTATCAAAGTATTTTAGTTCAACAAATATTTTTAATATATGTTCAAAAGCTATTTTTGCTTACGCCCTAAGTATAAATTTACTTGAATTCAACATTATATACACGCTTAGAAGAGACATAATATATTCTCTGATACACTCTAAAATTTTAATTTATATCGAAAAATATGGTATTGTATTTAATAAAGTGACTTTAATGCTAATTAATACTTTAGATGGTTTCGGCGGTAATTTTGTGGAAGTTC
Source organism: Himalopsyche anomala (assembly GCA_031772345.1). Lineage (NCBI taxonomy): Eukaryota > Metazoa > Arthropoda > Insecta > Trichoptera > Rhyacophilidae > Himalopsyche > Himalopsyche anomala. The sequence continues at coordinate 3,308,350 of CM062831.1, read as the reverse complement.
ATTTTAATATAAAATTTAAAAAAACTTTGATTATTCTACGTATTGTGTAATTAATGTTACACAATACGTGGAATAATCAAAATTATTTAAAATTTTATATTATGACTTTAATGCTTCTTGGAACAATTATAAGTATGAGATTATTCAATTAAATTTAACTGATTATTTATTATTTTTTACATAACCGTCTTGTAAGAGTTTTAGCAAGGGTAATTGATTGAATAAAACTAAAATAATTTCATATTTTCCCACCTTGTTATAATGGAATTTTACAAAATAAATACTCAATCAATCAATAAATTTAAATTACATTCAAAACAAATGGAAACGTTCATTGTGCTTAACTAGAAGATCTTTACTACAAATGTTAAATTGTTACCTGCAATTTGTTGTATGGAACATATTAAAAATCAGGTTTAAAAGGGATTGTAAATATAAAATAACATAGATTATTCTACGTATTTTTTTAGACACAGTGACACGTGTTTCGCTTCTTTCAGAGGCATCCTCAGATAGACTACTTTCAAAAATGCTTGTTAAGTAAGAATGATTTAAATTTTATACTATTCTGATATATTATAATAAAAATCAAATAAAAATGGGAAGTGGGAATGGAAAATGGGAATGATAGAAAAAAAAACAAACCATAATGGTAATACAAACGACATTTACATTAAGAAATGATTAACTAATGAGTTGCATCAATTAGGACGGGTTAAACCGTTGGAAAATAAATTTAGCAGTGGTGAACCACCTGTTTCATTCAAGATATTATTTAATAATATTTCTTTATTGTCAATACTTTTATTTATTTCTAAAAATGTATTTCCTTGCGAATAAACCACAATCGCAGTATAGTTTGAGATGGTTTTAAAAATATTTAAAGAAAATAAAACAAAAAAAAAAGAATGCAATAATACAGCAACGAAATTTAAACTTTTAATAAAAACAATATACACTACATTTGAGACGTGATAAGTAGGGCTGATATGGCGAAGTATGTTAAAGTTCCTGGCAAGAAAGTGCACCCTAACTTTTGAATGACGGAGAATATGATATGTTGCCGACTTTGCTGGAAGTAAAACATCCTTCGCAGCCTCTTCAGCCTTCAATGTTTGCCATACATAATGCACATATACCCGTTAAGATAACAACTCTCAAGTTGTTGACATGTAAAAACACTCCAAGATGGAAGTGCGAAGTTTTTTGTTTTATGGCAAAATTATGTATGATGCCTATTGCTATATATGCCAACGTAAGTATCTATATTGTTGACAAATTTAAAAGACTCCTTTTTTAGCGGAAATATATGTTTGTTATTTATATAACTTAGACGTCCTGTATTTTGGCCGTTTTTGAACGGCCAAATCATTTTCATTTTATTTTACGTGAGAGTCGAAAGATTGTTTGACGATAAGATATTTTTTCTTCAAGAACTGTTTGTTACTCAGCCGCTCAGTCTCTCTTTTTCAAAAAATAACTTTCAAATATAAAACTAAAATACTTTACATATCATATGAACATACTAAATATCCTTTCAAAGTAATGCAAAACTAAAACCTATTTTAAAATTTATATCGTTTTATAAAATGAAATTTAAGTTTCATGTTTTAACCATTTTGGTATGAGAAGTCTTTGCAAGTAATAGCTTCACTTAATCGTTATTATTAAATAGTATTTTAATCAAACTCATTTAAGTTAGAATGGTAAGCGTTGTTAGACCTTCATCTACTCGGTAGTGGAGCCACACGTCACCAACGTTCCCTCTAAGCTGCACGCGCGCACCACCGCGCAACAGTTTGAAAGACATCGCGCAGTTAACCTTTTGTCATAGAGGGAGCTTTGCACGTCACCATTTATAAATGAGAGCTGTCATACGTTAAATTTACAATTCATTTCTCTCGACATATATTATATTTTATTATTATATTTTCCTTTCACCGCATTTTTTATAAATTTTTAACCTTTGCCGAAAAAACCAATGATTAACAATAAGTTAAACTATATATATATATATATATTATTAGATACTACTTCAGAAGGCCGTATAATCCAAAATTGATCAAAACATTACTTTATACTAAAGATGAAATACCAAATACTATTTTCACTTCACGTAGGACGGTTTTCGTTGTCATATCGACTGTGGAAAGGAAAAAGAACGTAGCCTGCACGTATCAAATTTTACAGGAGGCGCAAAAAACGTATTTTGGTAACTTTTGGCCATATGCAAATTATGAATTATACACAACCTTAAAGTGCATGGAGACTTCTAAACTGGTGTTTAATTGACATAACTTAATATCAATTTAAAAAAATGTCCAGGAAAAACTTTTATTTCAGTATTTTTTTCAAACTTAAAAGCTAAACTAAGATGCTTATTCGGCATTTTCAGCTTACATCCTTTTGATAGAACATGTATCAAGCTGACATACATTGTGAATATTGAAAAAAGGTGTTTCGAAAAAACTTCTTTTTTCCTTTCCGCAGTCGATATATAAAAATATCGATATCTTTCTTTGTGTAGCACACGTAAATCACTAAAATACGACAATTGCAAGTCCTAGCCTTGTACTAGAATGCATGCTTTCGGTTAAGAGAGACACTTCAGAGTATAGCTACAAGTTTATGTTCAAGATTGCCGGAAGAAGCGAACGAAGATAAATACCCAAATCAGTTACTTCCTTGGCGCAACAAAGTTTGCACGGAAACACTGCTTCCTCGGCTCGTACAACTTTGCGGAAAGGCTGGTTTCTTGCTCGCTTACCAGCAGCAGCAAAGTGATTTAGGATGGTGGTCTTCTACAAGTTAATCACGTATAATTATCAAATATATTTGACACATCTGCCGTTAATAACGAGAGAGAAATATTTTTTCTTAGCTACATTTACGTAACGATACTATACAGAGTTTCAGTTTTCTGGCTGTGTTTATTCCAAGGGTTGGTAAAGACCGTGTTTTTATCAAGGCTGTAAAGTCGTTTAAAAAAACGACTCCAACTACATACAGCTTTAAAATAAAAAAACTTCTCCGACTCCAACTTAATAATTTAGTTTTAACTTATATGTATACCATACGATCATCTTTAGTTTGCCTAGCACAAACGTGTCTTAATAAGTCAAAGGACCGGAAACGACTTATTTTAAAAAACCCATTTGAAAAATACGTCACAACTTTTTGCTTCATCTGATACATAGAATATGGCTCAACTTGTTTTTTCAGAAGGCATACCGTGTTAAAATCTATCTAGAGATCTGCATTTACAACTTAAAACAGCCGGTTTTTTTAATTAAAATCTTCTGCCAGTATACCTAAGACATGATCATAATTGATAGTGGGCGTTGGTAAAAAGAAATCTAATCGTTAAAATTTAAGATTGAGCACAGTTTTAAATGAGCAGGTAAATCTGCCAAATACCTCACTCTTGTATCCTATATGTAAGTAAATATAATAATAAATTTTCCAGCAAAAAAAATAAATATAATTCTTGAAATTACTCATCATTCAAATTTGTAGGCATGGGATAATCCATTTGCCTGCAATGGATGTAAGCTTAGTGAAACATTTATTTCTTATATGGACAAGATACATTTATTTACTAAACGTCAGTTCAAGTTCATTCGTTCACTTGAACGTCTGAAAATGCTGAAAGACGAAGCCCGGGTCGGTAATGAAAAAACTTGTGTGAAAGAACAACATTTAATTGTTATACGTTATAATTGCCTGAAAATATATTTGGGATTCTATAAAAATGGTTTAAAAATATTCATAGTATATTATAATTAAATTTGAATCATTTAAATCGTTTAATATTGAAATTCCACCGAGCAAATTTTAAAGTATATTATAATGCTAATAAAGCTGAGAAACTTTGATATTGATAGAGTTTTGTTCACTTTAAAAAAACTCATCTGAATACTTATGTTCTTTAAGGTGAAAACTTTGGGGTCATAGACCGTTCAAAAGACGTTGAAACAAATCGATGAAAACAATAAAACTTTACACGTTATCCTGTACTCTATTCAAATGAAATCACTTGTTTATTCGCTTTTAAACACTGCACAAGCAACTTACAAAACTTTCCAGTCGTTAAATATGTACAAAATTGCGCGAAAACAAAGCGCAACTTTGATCGTTAGAGAGCAACGATTGTCTTCAAGTAAGTTTGATTTGATAGGCTAAGGAAGTGCTTGGCGAATTTAAGCCCCAGCCCCGGGCGCAAAGGGCGAGGGTGGTATTACGGCACGGCCGTATCTTATGTTGTTTGTTCTTTGAACATATTGCTTAAGAAAATAACGTATCAGAGACGAAACAGCGTACAAGGGATGAAGCTCGCTTGAAATAATTGTAAGTCGAATATATGCGAGGGTAGTATAAGTACATACATATATGACCAAGAAAACTCAAGTATGTCTACCTTAACATTAATAAAATGAAGCATATATACGAAATGGATTAATTTTTGTTAGTGGTTTTGACCGTGATTACTTGCAATTAGGTGTAAATTTTCATTTAAATTTGTATTTAAAAAGTGCTTGAGAGTTATTCGCTGAAAGCATAATTTGCTTTCCGTGAATAACTTTATGTTCTCTGTTCGACCATAGAAAGGTACAAAAAACGTTTTTTAAAGATTTTGATCCAAAGTCAAAATATTAAATACACACAATCGCACAAATACTAATAAATTGGTGTTTATTAAAACTTGTATTATTTTTAGTTACTTAAAAAAAACTTTTCTGTAACTCATTTTGAATAGTCGGAATATCCACAGCTCATTCTTTTTTCAAACTTTAATGCTAAATTTAGATACAAATTCGTTTTTTGCAGCTTACTTTTTTTTTTGATATAACGTGTATTAAGTTGTAAGCATTGTGTTTATCGAAAAAAAGCTTTTCTAAGAAAACTGTGGGTTTGTCTTTTTGCCTTTCTACAATCGATCTGAATTATCCTATTCAGAAACTGTTAAAATGATATTATTATGTATATTGACAAGCAGTTTTGGCGTCTTAATTCGGATTTGGAAAATACTTTTGATGCTTTTTATGTAATAAATTATTTATATCAATATAATTTCGTTTTTTTTAAATTTTATAAGTCACAACGACCACTCCTGCTTTAGTAAAAAGTATAAACTTGATTTGAATTGATATTTTTTTTGATTCCAAAGATTTTGTATCTAGGTGTGACAGGTGATAAATTTCTGGGTATGAAGTCAAATCTCAGACAACCTTTTCATTAAAATAATTAAATATTAAATATTTTTCTCTACTTTTCTCTATTTACTACATAAATCACATTCGGTCACTTTTAAGGTGTTCACTGTCAATACTTGGTAGAAAAGCATTGAATTCTATAAATAAAATACAGGTTTCGGTCATTAAGTGCATTTTCAGCTGATAAGAATATACACTAATACATAGCTATCAATAGTATCTTAAGTGTGATTTTGTTAACGTATATATAGTAACTACATGGAAGCGGGGAAAACAGAAAATTATCATTCCGTTATTAAAAGTAACGTAACATTTTATATCACTTTGTTAAAAATTTCCTAAATTTTAATTGTTTGTAAGTACCATCAGTTACCACTTTAAATTTATTAATCTTTGATGATTTTTTAATTAAATTGACTGTGGAAAAAAAAATAGTCGTAACTCACATACGTATATAAAATTTTACAGGAGGCACAAAAAACGTGTTTTGATGATTTTGGACCATATACAAATTATGAAATATACACAACCTGCAAGTGCATGGAGACTTCTAAACTGGTGTTTAATTGACATAATCTAATATTAATTAAAGAAATTGTTTAAGAAAAACCTTTTTTCTTGGTTTTAATTTTCACAAGCTCATATTTTTTCAAACTTAAATACTAAATTTAGATACGTATTCGGAATTTGCAGCTTACATCCTATTGATAGAACGTGTCTCAAGTTTGATACATTGTGATTATCAAAAAAATAAAAAGGTGTATATTTTTAAAAAATAATATAAAGCCACCAAGAATCTTTAATGAAGAACTTAAAGGTTAATCAAAACTCAAGTGGATTGTTATATTTAATTCATTAATCACGACACGGATTGGATGGTAAACAAAACAAGATCTAGATGCAAGTATTTTGTACGCGTTTGGATTTTATCATGTAGCAAATATGACGTTACCAATGACAACCAAATAACAGAAAATTCATTTGTTTTTTATATAAAACTGTAAGCTGTAGCCTGAATGAAATGATGATTTTAAGACGTGTGTAATTATTTTCAAGACTAATCTCAAATTTCTATTATTATTGACATTTAACCTAGTTCCATGTAAGCATTTTTAATCCATAGTAAAATACAATGTCGCACGAGAAGTACATATAATATTATAACAAATATTTATACGTTACAAAATAAATCTTGTTCATGTGTTTTATATAAAGAAGTTTCAAAAAACCGGGATGGGTGGCTTTACGACGAAACAAAAGAGATTTTTTTACGCTTACCTAATAACATTAAGCTGAAAACAAAAACAAACAAAAATAACTACTTACACTTTGACATGTCCCGATGTAAACAAATGTATACGAGCTAATAAAAGGGTAAGAGCTTTATGGCATTTGAAATCATGATCATTAGTTAGTTGTTTTCGATCCACTACCGAAAGAAAGATCTGCTCACAATTTTGTGTACCTTTTTTGTCGCGCTTTGTCTGGTAAATTTAAATTCAATTTACTATGCTATTATTTTTTTTAAATAATAATTTAGCATACGTTTCTATCGTCTTAATTTTACACTATGGACTATTACACTATCATGTGATATTTTCGATGTATTCGTTGGAAACTTTGTAGAATTTAATTTTTAATACATAATTACAGTTTCAAACCTGTGTGGTCGAGTGGTTAACGTCGTTGGCTACCGCTACAAAGGTCACGGGTTCGAATCCCAGTACGAGCAGTTTTATAGATTGATTTTTCAATCGATTTCTGAATTTCTGTTCAAAGGCATGGATGTATGTGATGTCTTGAATTCCCCCCTCCCACCCATCCTATCCTATGAACAGGGCGTATTGAGAGCGATTAGCTAACCACTAGTCCTGTCCTAGCCGTTTCCTTCTAATCATAATCTCTTTGGAAAAAGAGAGGTTGAGCAACTGAGTAACAAGCAGTTCTAGTAGAAACACTTCTGTTGTGATAAACTCCATTAGGAGTTCATATGCTCTACATTGGGAGCGGACATGGTTAAAAATAAAAAAAATACAGTTAATTACATCATCAGACAGAACTTTGCAAGGTTTAGAAATAAAATAAAAAAATGATTATAGTTTTTTGGTAGCCAAATAAGGGTTGGTGCTTTTTCTCTTCTACCTAGCTTTATTTACCGTATCTAATATAAGTAAATGATTTGTATCTTTGCTTTCAATTAACGTACACCTCATTTTTACGTCCAGTAGAAAAAGAAAAGGTCTTGACGTTTGCTTTATAATTTCCAACAAAAGAAATATACTCAAATTTTAGTTCATTCGTAAACTATGTATGCTATAATCTATCTGAAGGTGCTATTAAAAAAGACAAATCACGTGTCACGATTTGAAAGACAACAAGTGTAGCAAAAATATATTAAATTTGATTTTCAATTAGTTTATAGGTTTGTATTTTAAACCAGTATATTCTTACAAGTAGCTTGATTCTAAAAAAACAGGATGAAGCGAGAACTTTTTTGTGAGTTCTATTTTTCTCTACGCCCATCTTTTTGAATCTCACATTGTTAAAGAAACTGATCTGAATATACAAGCATTTGATTATTTTACGTGTTTTTTAATAGTAGTTATCATTAGAAGAATATAAAGCTAAAAAAATGGAATCGGTATAAAAACTCTTAACATAAGTAGCACATATAATTTTATTCAGACAAAAACCAAAATCTGTATGTCGTTTAAAATATATGAACTACATAAAACATTAAATGTCGTAAAACAGTACAAAATATGTGAATTTCATTTTTTGGATGTGAAACATAATATAAAGTGAAAATAATAATTTTTAAGCCATCTATAGAACAGTTACAATAAACATTGTAGTAGGAATTTAATAAACCTTAAATAAATGAATATTTAAGTGAATGTATTGAAATTAGAGCTCACGGACCCGACAGTTGAAGAGAACCTACGGCCTAGATAATTGACCTCTGGCCTATAGGACTGTGTAAATATATATTTACAATACTTTTGATTCTTCTGAGACTCACCAGTCATATACAATCATATGTTTTTGGCAAAACGTTGTTTAGAATTCAAAGTGGTCGAATTTATCGCAAACCACTCTTTATATATAGGTTATTTTACCACTTTTAGGGCCTTCACTGTCAATACTTGGTGGAAAGGCATTATATTAAAAAAATATAATAAATTAATAATTATATTTGCAATTACCATCAGTCGTCACTTAAAAATTATAAATCTTTGATGATTTTTTAATTATATTATATGTTAGAGGTGTTAAACATTTTAATTTTATGTAATTATAGAATCACTTATACTGTAATTTGTAAATTCTTTTCAATGTCAATTGTTGTTTACATCTTTTCATTTAAATTTATTGTTGTATTAATAGCACTGTTAATATATATTTCTTATCAGTTGACAATGCTCGCAATGAGCGAAAACAGTCTTCACCTTTTTAATAAAGTGGAATAAAGTACAAAGGAATATTGTGTTTTTATTAATAGGTTATTTTAATAAAAATATTTTGAAAATTAATATATCTTTTGATATGCACATATTGCATATATAATATAATACTTTGTTGTTTTATAAGTACAGGATGTAATAAAAAGGTAAACATATCGATGGCCATACGTTAACAACGCGTAACCGACATTTGTTCAATTTTACAGGAGAGTCAAAAAACTGTATAAATAAATAAGTATTGGGAAATCAATGAAAATGAAAGATTTTTTGGAGTAAAATAATTAATATGTATATTGAAAATAATCTGTTGACACAATAATAATTAAATAAACTTTTAATTAACAAGAATGTTTGATAAGAGGTAACAATTTTAATTTTGTTTATTATCTTTTATGATGATACGAGAAAACAATTCTAAGTATTTTGATCAATTCAATGCACCTGTTGAACTTCATCTATATAATGATAGAAAAAAATATACATAATTGTAATATTTTTTTAAAATCCAGTCACGGACTGTCCACTCTCCAATAAAAAATGTTGCAGTAAACATGTTGGAATTTTTTCTCACCTATTTTTAAATAGTAGGAAAACGATGTAGCTTTTTTACTATCTTCTGGCAGTTTGGTAAGCTTTATTTTCTGTTACGTATTTTCAACTTAAGAACAATTTCAATGAAAAATATTTTTTATAAATAACGAGATGTTAATATTTTAATAGAGCTTGAAAAAACAAAGAAAATGATATGCATAACTCATTTTATGAAAAATTTCGGTTACGTGTTTGCATGCAACATTTAGTTGCATGTAACAATTTCAATATTTAGTTGCATGTAACGAAAATATTACAATATTATTTTTTTAGAATAATTATTACTGCAAATTTTTGTAAGAAGAATCGCTTTTGCATAGTATTACAATTAAATTTGATGTCAAGTTGGGAAAGTGTATGCAGCAATGATTTTTTTTGCGTCAACTTTGATCTTGAGTTCGTTTTAAGTTATCGTACAAGAGGCATACAAAATCATTTGCATTTTAATATCAGCTTTTTCTCCTGGCTTAGTTATGAAATAACATTTTTTATCAGTTACAGTACGTCTTGCTTTCATGGCTGAAATTTTAATCAAATTAAAATGTACGGGGGCACATGAAAATGTTGATTTTTTTCCGAGGTATGTACACAGAAGCGAGCCGAGTCGAATGCGGAGGCGTCCTCCAGCCCCGCGGGTGAGGGCCCCTCTCGAAGGCTTTCGGGGAGAGCTAAGGGAGGAGGGAAGGTGAGGCTTTCGGGAGGCTTCGGGGGGAAAGCTCGCCCGGGCAGCGCCATTTACCAGCGCGCAGACGACAAAATCCCGACACATTAACTGTTTAGCGCTTTAAGTGTATTGCCGTGGAATAATACGGCCATATCGCATTGTAAAATGTCACAGACAATAACATGTACATTTTTTTTTTGTTAGGTTTGAATGTGTGCCAACGATTTTTATTTTGATTTCATTCAAACAATATTTATGACACGGGGTGTACAAAAATCCCGAGTTTTAAATTTAAATATAAACAATACTGCCATGAAAATAATTGGATAGGAAGTTTCTTTAAAAAGTACAAAAGTGATTTTACTGCATTGTCGCTTGTTATTATTTAAGAAAATATTTGTCTTGATTTATCTGATTGAGTTTGCGCACGATGCAGACATTGACTCAGTGTGTGTGTGTGTGAGAGAGAGAGAGTGTTGAGAATGCCAACACTGCAACAATTTAACAGACAACACATGTAACAGTGAAATCTAGTATTTAACAACAATAATACAACTTAAAAGAATACAGTAGAATATTTTGAGTAGAATATCTTTTCGACTGCCAAAATATCGCGTAGAGATAGAGATATTCTATATTCTAGTTCAACTACCTTCTTATGATTAAAATATTACTGTCAAAATTTCGATCAACTGTTTTTTATTCATTTGTCTTATTGTCTACTGCCACACTACATTTCAGTTTGCTTCACGATATGCAAAAACGTTGATTATCTCAGTACTATGTTTTTTTAATAAACTTTTTCTGAAATTATACTGACTTATATTTTTTTTATCCATGTCCGCTCCTAATGTAGAGCATATGGCATCCTAATGAAGGTATCTCAACAGAAGTTTTTTCTACGAGAGCTGTTTATTACTCAGTCGCTTAACCTCACTTTTTTCAAAGTGAGTAGTAGGAAAAGAAGGATAAGGCTAGAACAGGACTAGTGGTTGGCTAATCGCTATTGCAACTCCCAGTTATTGAAAGATCAGAAGAGTGGGAGGAGAGGAAATTATGTGAATTGACATCACAAACACCCAGTCTTCAATCACAACTTTGAATTGAATAGTTCTCAAATTCACTGTGATCTTACCGGGAATCGAACCCAGACCTGAGTGATCGGTAGAGCAAGCTCTAACCAACTGGGTCACAGCAGGCGACAATGTTGTTTAATGGCTTAAAAAAAAAAAATGGTATTCGAGCGGAGATTTGAACCTGTTAATGAAAATTATTAACACCAAAAAGTGCTTATTTTTTTACTTTTAGAAGTGTAAAAATACTAACATAGGTAATAAAATTTATGGTGTTTCGTTTTTTAAATAAACATCTTGAACTGTCGAATAAATCGTTTACCCAAATCAAGTTTATTTGCAATACATATTAAACTTCAGCTTATTTCAACAGTTTTCGACTAAGTCGGTTATTTTGTTATTAAACAAGTGACTTGTGTGTTTGTTATAAGAGAAGCTCAAACATTCTAATCAAGTTTGTGGAAATTATATAATTTGAAACTAATCAATAGTTTAAGTGGAACCGTGGAGTTTGATTTGAAAGAGCAAATATAACATTGGCATATGTGTATTAATTAAATCGATTGTATGTACCAATCAAACATGATGAATAAAATATGAAAATGTGGATAATTAATATTATTCACAGTCATAAATACCTTATTTCATTAATATATGAAGTTTTTACATACTTCTATTTAAATCAGAAAATTCCAGTAATGTACAGTGCACTAAGAATACGGTTTTGATACTCATAGCACGATGCAAAATGTCATCCCTCCTATTACACGAGGTTTTGTTATTACACTTAAAATTAACAGACAATATTCCTTCCAAATATTTTATTATATCGACTGTGGAAAGGAAAAAGGACAACACCACACATATCAAGTTTTACAGGAGGCGCTAAAAACGTGTTTTGATGATTTTGTGACATATGCAAATTATGAATTATATACAACCTTGAAGTGCACGGAGACTTCTAAACTAGTATCGATTTAACATAATCTCATATTAATTAAAGAAGTTGTCTAGGAAAAATCTTTGTTTTAATTTTTTAAAAGGTCACCTTTTTCAAACTTAAAAGCTAAATTTAGATACATATTTGGCATTTGCAGCTTGCATCCTTTTGATAAAACGTGTATAAAGTTTGATACATTGTGATTGTCGAAAAAAACCTGTTTTGAGGAAAAAAAAATATCTCCACAAGTAATACGGTAAAACATAGCAAAGTATTTACTTCTACATTTTTGTATATATCAGTATATGGCTATTTCAGAGTATACCATCATCAGAACTATGGTTAAACCTCAACTATATGTACTGGCTTAAAAGAGATGTACAAGAAATCTTGTATACAATAGAGATACGCACCACATGTATCTCTTCTAAGCCAGTATATACAGCTGAATAAATGCAGTTTTAAACATAGTTTTGATGATGGAATACGCCAAAATAGCTATAAACTGATTTTTTAAATTTTGTAGAACTAAATATTTTGCAATTTTTTACCGTATTACAATGGAGTTCTACCAAGTAAGTGCCAAATCATTCAATACACAAGTAATCTTAAGAGTATTTGATTGCTTATATTTATGATGGTAAATCTTTTTTTTGAAGATCGCATGCTTTTATGCATTCAAATAAACTTAATACGTACAAATATAAGGTTACTTTTAGGGTGTTTACTGTCAATACTTGGTGGAAATGCATTAGCATGCACAATGAGCGAAACCGGTCCTGACATATTAAATAAAGTGGAATGAAGTACAAAGGAATATTGTGTTTTTACTAACAAATATAAGGTTTGTGACCGTATGTTTTTTTCGTTGAATGGAGATCAAAAATTATTATAAAATCACTAATTTTTAAAATGTTTTATCAATCGACCCAAACAAAAGCTTATAATTTACATTAAATTTGAATTGCCAAAAATATTTAATAATAATAAATATTGAACAAACAAACCTACGTTCAGAAAATAATGACTAGGGAAAAGATAATAGTTTGCCATCATTTACGAGAAACCCAACAATCAAATTGTCGAGAGTCGATAAAGTTTCACCGAAAACTTATCACAGAATAAACACTTTTCGGTGAAAAGTATGGTATTGAAAAGCTCGGACCCTTCCGGTCAATGAAAGCTCTTTGTACCGGTAATTGACGGGTATTGGTGTGAGTCAAACACGCGTGACATTTTATCAATACTCATTGCTGACAAAGCGAATTTTATTTGAACAAGGGTAGTGTTTTGCGTGCCGATTATTTCAACAGCTTACACATTTTTTGACATGCCCACACTACCCCGACAATTTTATTTCGTTAAAACAATATTCTATAATATAATTTTTTTTTTCAGATATACCCGCTTCCAAAGTTAAGCTTAAGGATTCGTGAATTATCTACAGAAAGAGCTGGGAAATAAGATAAGAAGGATGACTTTTTAATGATATGTTAGATGTGTTAAACATTTTAATTTTGTGTTATTTTAGAATCACTTTTAATGTAATTGGCAATTTATTTTCAATGCCAATTGTTGTTTTCAACTTTTCATTTTTGCATAAATAACATTGTTAAATTATATTTATTGTCAGTTGACAATGCTCGCAATGAGCGAAACCGGTCCTGACCTATTAAATAAAGTGAAATGAAGTACAAAGGAATATTGTATTTTTACTAATATAATGCCTTTCCACCAAGTATTGACAGTGAACACAGTGATGAATGAATGAAAGCCTAACAGCGTTGACCAAGCAAGTAAAAACCCAAGACTTATTGTGTTTTCGCACTTCTGCATTTTGTGTAACAACGTTGATTTGACAATGCGAGTACCGTACAAATATTACAATCAAATATTTATTTAAAAAAATACTTTCGAGCCTGTCAGCCCTGTATTACACTTTAACTTGGATGCATTCACAAAATAACAAGCAAAAAATCACCAACCCTAAAGCACTCTTCGTAATGCACACTAACTTGTCGTTTATATTATCGCCGATTGCTTGTACAATACACTGTATATTAACTTGTTTGTTTTTTTAAGATTTCGACTGAAGGTGCTTGGTGGAATCTTATTATCAAATTTTAATTGTGCAAATTATGTACATTCACACAAATTTGAACGGTTCAAATTAAATTTGTTTGTGTATAAACCTTTGTCTCTCTTGAAACTGTTGGAATACCTTTATTTATTAAAGTTATTCCTGATATACACATAAAATATTAATAACCTATTTGTTTTCTTGTATTTTTGTCTTAATTTCATTTCTAATTAAACCCTGTTGGGTCTAATGGCGCAGCGGTTAGCGTTGTTGGCTTCCGTGTTGGACCTCACAGGATCGAGTCCTAGTACGAGCAGCATTTTTTCGATCGATTTATGTTCGTAGGCATGGGGGTTTGTGATGTCTAAAAATTCCCTCCCACCCTTCCGATCATTCAATAACAGGTCGTAGCGAGAGCGATTAGTTAATCACTGGTTCTGTCCTGGCCTTATATTTTTATCCCTACTACTCTCTTTGGAAATGAGAGGTTGAGCGACTGAGTAGTAAACAGTTCTCGCAGAAAAACTTATGTTAAGATACTTCCATTTGGAGGCCATTATCCACATTGGGAGCGGACATGGATAAAAAAAAGCTCCACCTTTTACATACCTTATTCTCAGATAAATCTGCTTTCTTTTATTTAAAGCATATATGGGCAACCACCGGCCCACCGAGCTATTGTGTTCGTCCCTGATTCATCTCGGCAAAGTATAAGAGAAATAAGTTAAATTTGAATCGTTCAAATTATGTACACTCCCACAAATTTTGTCACTAACGACCCGGGTTTCGCCTTTCGGCATCTTCAGGCGTTCAAGTGCACGGATGAACTTGAACTGACGCTTAGTAAATGAGTGTTTCGTGTTTATATATTAAATAAATGTATCACTGAGTCTAAAGCCATTGCTGGCGAAAAGGATAAGCTCATGGGAATACCCAAATTTGATATTGAAATTCCACCAAGCACCTTCAGTCGAAATTTTAAATTAAAGAAATAAGTTGACAGTTCCAGAGAGGGATTAAATAATGGAGATGAGACGGGCGCTTGCAGTGGCTCCACTCTACTAGTTCATGATCACCACCATATAAGAAATAGCAACGGCATTATTTAATTTAATATTACTTTATTATGTTTAACAATTTGGTCCGACCCTTGACTCGAAGACAAATAATTTGGCCACAGACCTAGAAAAGGTTGCCCATGCCTGATTTAAAGCATAGATCTTTGTGAATTGTTTATGTTCTGTAACAATAAAATATTGTATTTTTCTCGTCACGGTTGATCAGTAAAATTTTCTTCGCTGCTTTAATTTACCTATACAAATAAATTAAATTTTAAACACATTTACTGTATATTTCATTTAAATATACAGAGTTTGCTGTATTGCTTCGTATCATTAATAAATGAATGCTGTAATTAACGAAAGCTTCCGTGAGATGAGGTTTTCACCGATATATGAAGAGCTTTATTTGAATTTAATAAAGGCGGGGGTTATGTAATCGTAAAACGTATCATAAAACAACGCCTCAGTCATAAAATTACCTGACGCAATAAGCTTTTAGATATCTCATTTACGACCAAAGTGGATATGCATATAATGTTTATTACGTATGAACTGAATATCCTAACATCCATATAATACAAGTATATGTAACATGTTGCCTGCTGTGGCCCAGTTGCTTAGAGCTTGCTCTACTTATCACGCAGGTCTGGGTTCGATCCCCAGTAAGATCACAGTGAATTCGAGAATTATTAAATTCAAAGCTGTAATCGAAGACTGGATGTTCGTGATGTCAATTCAAATTATTTCTACTCCTCCCATCCTTCTGATCCATTAAAAACTGTGTGTAGCAATAGCGATTAGTTAAGCACTTGTCCTGTTCTAGCCTTATCGTTCTTTCCCTACTACTCAATTTGAAAAAAAGTGAGATTGATCAACTAAGTAACAAACAGTTCTCGAAAAAAAAACTTCTGTTGAGATACTAGGAGAGATTAGGAGGCCATATGCTCCACATCGGGAGCGGATATGGATAAAAAAAATATTTTACATATGTTAGTTTTTGCGTATTTTTTGACTATTTCTTTTTATTTGTCTAACTAGTTTTTTACAGTAAACATTGAAAAATAGCTCTCATTTTCCAAAGCTTATATTTTTTGAATATTAAATTCAAATTCAAATGATAATGTGTAAAAATATCAAATAATTTTAGTTCTATAAATATCATTTTATATATATAACTAAAAGCTATTTCGGCTTACGTCCTCATCAGAAATTAGCTATATTTATATACTGGCTTAGAAGAGATACATCTTCCCATAAAAAGAAAAAATATATGATGCACAACGCACATAAGATTAGATGAGTGCTGTTCTTTAATACAGTGTTATTCTTTTCACTTTATTATAATGGAGTTCTGCTGAGCTAATTCCAGTTCTATATATATTGAATTATCTCGCTCAACTTCACAAAGTCAGCTGAATATATCAGCGCAAAATTATATTTATAGAACACAAATAAATGTCCAAAATCTATGCTATTGCTTTTTCAATGCTAAATTCAGTCGCAAGATTGACTCTGTAAGTTTTTTAAAAACTGGCTTGGCACGCTGATAGATCGGTGGTTTAAAGCGAAAGTTTAAACAATAAAACTAAATGGAAATAATCTTGCAAACACCGTGTGGTGAAGACATAAGGGTATGTATTGTGCTATGTATATTATTTTAAGCTAAAAATGGCAAAAAAGAAAAACATAAGGCTTTGATAAAAATGATACCTTTCAAAGTGTCCATTTGAATTAGGCTCATATTTGACTTAAGAACATATATATTTTCTTTTCACACTTACTTGTTTCCAAGCCATATCGTAAACAAATAACGTATAAACAGTACTGGACTAGGTTATTGCTTAGACCAAACATTTAAAAATAAAAATAATATTTTAAATAATTCATAATTTCAACTGGTTTTTGCATTGTTTTTTGCGAATTTAATATTGACAAAACATATTTCAGTTGAATTTATTTATTTTTTAATGATATTCGACATATTGTACCGTGTCGATAATTCTTTACTTCAATTAATTTCTCTTTTTTCTTTAACTGAGAAAGGTTAAAGTTTTTAAGTCTGAAATCGGTACTTTTCATGAGAATCGAAACAATATGTTCGTTTATATAATATTAAACTTAGCTCTAAAATGTAGTTTTTCAACGCCGATTTGACTTTTCTTCTAACGCATATTGTAGTTTTTATGGCGTATTAAATTAATATTTCATTTTTTATAACTTAACGCCTTTTTCTTTTCAAATACAGGTATAATATAGGACTGCAAAAATATACTTTTTCCTTATTTTGTCGACGATAAAATAATGCCACAATATGTATCAAATACAGAATAATTTTAAACCATTGTTGTCAGCTGATTGAATTGACATTTACCTGGTAGAACTCCATTGAAATAAGGTGAAAAATAACAAAGTATTTCACATTTTTTTTTGTTTAGTTGTTTCTTAACACTACAGTCTAAGTAATAAACAAATATGTATGTTTATTACTGTAATTTCTCAGTTCAAGTTCATACGTGCACTTGAACGCCTGAAGATGCTGAAAGCCAAACCAGGGTCGTTAGTGACAAAACTTGTGTGAATGTACATAATTTGAACAATTTAAATTTACTATAATTTGTAATATAAATAAGGATATTAAAGTGGATATCAAGATATATTCAGAACCTCTTGTAAGCCAGTATATATAGATGAATAAATTTAAGTTTGAACATAGTTCTGATGAAGTTATAGGCCGCAATAGCTATCAGCTACATAATATGTAAAAATAATATTTGTTGAACTAAAATACTATGCTATTTTTATAAGTACTATATAAATAACTATATTGTATTATATTAAAATAACCTTCCACAAAGATACATTCATTGTTTGACCCGTTGGACCGTATCGAGAATTTTACTGCTTTTACGCCCATATAAAAATACGTTAACGTAGCTTAAAATATATGTTCTTTTATAAAACAGAATTTAATTTTTAGAAGCATTTACATGGACTCGCATTATTCTTTCTTCCATGTAATTTTTTCATGAGAATTTTGATTTAAGCACTCGTAAAAATATTGCCTGATAAAATCTCCCGGTAATGCTATAAATTTGGATATTTTAAATGAAACGTCATCAATTTGAAGCTCAATGTTTTGAAAATACCCCCATAAATCCGGTTCGACCCTGGATGGATTAAACCACTATGGAGATTTGCAATGGTTTTATGCCTCAATAAAATATCAAACAAGTATATCATTCTAATAACTTTTTTGCCTTTTTAGCAGTTTATGATTTTAATGGTATGGAAAACGAAAATGGCTGATGTAGCAAAACTCGCTTCGGAGCTTTTGGCAGATGCTTTAAAATAAGCTTTCTCTCTACACCGTGGAAAATCGCTAAAAACGAAAATTTACCTCTGAAAGATTAAAGCGTTTATTATTTACATGTTCTTCAATTAAACTTTGTAACATATTTTAATTAAACATAAGGTAAACTGAATTTCTGTCTTATTAAAATACAAAACCTTAAAAATTCTCAATTAATTCACAAACATTATAATATTCTAGCCTTTTTCACTTAAAATTCTTTAATTTAGATTTTATTAAATGTGGATCATGCATTCATATTTTATTTAAATTTAGGTTTAAGATAATATGTCACCTAAAAACACATACCGTCTACACATACTAGTTTCAAATATTATAATAAACTATTTAGGCTTCATATAATCGATGAATGAACGAATAAATATCGACCAGCTATTTTTAAGTAACTTATATTGAGTGAAGCCCATATTATGTAAGAAAATATTTTCCACATTGAAAATGGACATAAGTAAAAAACAAGATTTAATAATCTCCACGGTTAACATCCAAACCCGGACATCCAAACCCGGACCCATTTTGTAATCTCAAGATTCACAATTTTTCCGATCTCGGAATTAATCATTCACCATAACATCTTTTCAGAATTAACAATCATTATTGGATGTGAGTTAATCATTAATGGATGTGAGTTTTCGGGATACTAGGATTGATCACTGGGAAAAAAAGTAGAAAATTTAAAGATTTTATAATGAACACAAAAGAAGATGAAACACATTTTTGCTCGCTGGCTGGTTTTAAAAACCTAGAAATTCACGGATTTCCCATTATAATCAAATATGAGACCAAATTTGAATCGCTCAAATTATGTACATTCATTCACACAAGTTTTGTCACTAACGAACCGGCTTTCGCCTTTTGGTATCTTCAGGCATTCAAGTGCACTGGTGAACTTAAACTGAGACCTTTTTTTATTAAGCTTTTAATTAAGCTCGATCCTTTTGAAATGTTACGACTGCCAAAAAATAAAATACGGGATTTAACTAATTTTGTACTTATCCTGAATCTAGAAATTCCAGGATTAGTACTATCATAATCGCAGGATTCCGGTATTGGAAAATCTAGTAAGCAGTGATTACTCTTGGTCATAGAAAATATAATTTATTTCAAATAATCCTTATAAAACAAATTAAATTCTCAGAATTTAAATCAATTATTGGTCAGAATACGCTCAAAATATTTTATTAGTTAAGTAAGGTTAGGTTTTTTTTATTTCATTTAAATTATGACTATTTATTCTGACCGATGTATTATGACCATTTAATATAAATTCTAACCGGAAAAATACGAGCCTTAAAATAATGCCCTTATCCAAATTAACATCAACATACCAAATACGGCTTCTTAAAGGGTTCGTCTTAAAGAGAAAGCTGCGGCTTAAGCCTTGAATTAGTGTTAAGTTAAATATTTTAAGAGTGAATGTGATGTCAAGTCAAATATTATTTCATCATTTCCAAAGTGAAGATCCCTTGTTAGTAATATTTACGATGGGGATGGTTTGCCCACTCAAAGATTTGCGTCTTAATCGTATTAAAATAATCATTTTACGCAGTGGCGCGTTAACCTGATTTAACGTTTCAATTCCTTTCGGCATTGATATTATATTACTATACATTGTCATAAATATTATATTATACTGCTGAAAAGAAGTTGGGTATAATTTGTCTTAACCGAATATTTCGTCGCATGGAAATTTATCATAATAAAATAAAATTATAATTTCGTTTATTTTATCCATGTCAGTTCCCAATATGGAGCATATTTATTCTAATTAGAGCAGTGTCTGCCAAACTTTTTTTCTTCACAGCACACTGGAAAATGGTGTTTGGTCCGCGGCACACCAAAATTATGCAGAAAGGGGATCTAATGTCCTCTGCACTACTGGCATTTTTTTTTTAATTTGTTTGAAGAAGCGTCTACACCTGGGGAGCAATAAAGCTGTGAGATTTTAACTTTTCGTCAGCCAAAGATTTATTTGCGCCTTTTTACTTCGCGGCACACCAGAGACTTCTCACGGCACACTAGAGTGCCGCGGCACACAGTTTAGCGGACACTGAATTACAGGCATCTCAGCTGAAGTTTTCCTATGATAACTGCTTGTTACTCAGTTGCTCAACCTCAATATTTTTTCAAAGAGAGTAGGATTAGAAAGGATGGGAGTAGTAGAAGACTAGTGGTTGGCTTTCATCACTTTCGCTACACCACGACATTTAAGGATTTAAATGGTGGACAGGGATTTTCAGTCATCCCAACCATTCTTGCCTTTGAACAGATATCGTTAAAATGATTGAAAAAATACTGTTCGTACTCGGATTCAAACTCGCGAGTCCGGCATGCAAGCCAATGCAGTTATAACTGTGCCATGGACCCGACAATTATATAAAAAATACTTAATATAGGATTTACATTGCAGTTTTGAAAATATTTATTTTTTTATCGATGTCCACTACCAAAATGGCCTCCTAATGTAAGTATCTCAACCGTTTCTCAAATTCTCAAAGTTTTTCTACGAGTACTGCTTGTAACTAAATCGAAAAAAAATCCTTTTTCGAATGGAGTAGAAGTTATAGAAAGATAAGGACATGTTGAGTGTATGTCGCAGCGGTCAACGTCGTTAGCTGTCGTGTCAGATTTCACACGTTCGAGTCCCAGTACGACAGAATTTTTTCAATCGATATATCGATTTCTGTTCAAAGACATAGGTGTTTGTTTCCGATATTAAATACTGAAGCGTAGCGAGAGTGATCAGCTAACCACAAGCAAATAACTACATACATTTTTTTTTACTAAATAATCACTATATATTCAGTCGTCATACTTTGTTATATTAAAAAAAATCTACACATATATTTTTTTTAATCCATGTCCGCTCCCAGTGTCGAGCATATGGCCTCTTAATGGAGGTGTCTCAACAGAAGTTTTTTTCTACGAAAACTGTTTGTTACTTAGTTTCTCAACCTCACTTTTTTTCAAAGTGAGTAGTAGGGAAAGAAGGATAAAGCTAGAACAGGACTAGTGGTTGACTAATCGCTATTGCTGCACCCAGTTATTAAAGGATCAGAAAGATGGGAGGAGAAGAAAAAAATGCGAATTGACATCACAAACACCCAGTCTTCGATCACAATTTTTAATTGAATAATTCTCAAATTCACTGTGATCTTACCCAAGCCTGCGTGATCGGTAGAGCAAGCTCTAACCAACTGGGCCACAGCAGGCGACGTATACACGAAGTAATAATTTTGGAAAAGCGCTGTGAGCTCGTTTTCTCGTTATATTTTATTTTATATTTTTGGCACAAACTTATATTTTACATTGTTATTTTTTAAGAATTTAGGGTACTTGCCCATTTTTTTATTGGTTGACGAAACATTGATTAAATTTGAATCGTTCAAATTATGTGCATTCACACAGACTTTGTCACTAACGACCCGGGTTTCGCCTTTCGACATCTTCAGGCGTTCAAGTGCATGCATGAACTTGACTGAAATCTTAAAGAAACATTGATTGCTATATAAAAGACAATTTTCCAAAACAAACTGTGGTAGCCAAAAATTTATTTACATGAATCAATACACAAATGTTTAAATAAGAAAACATTCAAAGAACCGCTACTGTAAAATTTAAAATAACTTTGATTATTCCACGTATTGTGTAACTAACTGTGACACGTGTTTCGCCTCTTTCAGAGGCATCTTCAGACTTACTATCGCAATTTTTGCTTAAGTAATGAAGCAAGATTGATTCTAAAATTGTTAAACTATGAAATTACAAAATGGAGTTTGGGTTTTTTTTTTAAATTTTATATTAAAATGAACTTCCACAAAGCTACCGCCGAAACCATCGAAAGTATTAACCGCTACTGTATTTGATATTCGAACAAAAGTAATAATATCAATAATTATTCGTTATGGCAAAAGTTAATTTTACTTTATACAAAATACGTTCATGTTGGCACAAACTTGTTATTGTTTTTAGACTTCCTGCTTGTGGGGGAAAGGCAGTAAATTATCGCCCAATTTCAGGGGAACATTTATTATTTCCGCCTTATGGTCATGCCAGTGGTCAAAACTTTAGATATTATTGCCCAGCCTTGGCGACACTTCACTGATCAGGAAAGGGCCCTCACATAATAGTTCGGAGCAAGGATCCTATTTGGATTATTGTGTTACGGATTTAACCCTTATCAATCGGTCGTAGGATGAACGGGTAAATCCTTTGTATCCACGAATAAAACAATTGCCCCGAAGGTATCTGTAATGGAAATCGAAAACAAGGTTACAATGCATCACTACTGCATGACTTCGTTTGACAGACAATTTGTTGAAATAAACTAAATGGCAAAATATTTATATTTTAGAAAAACACGTGCAGATATATTATTTTTTTTACCATGTCCGCTCCCAATATGGAGCATATGGACTCCTAATAGAGTTTATCTCAACAGAAAATGTTTCTACGAGAACTGCTTGTTACTCAGTTGCTCAACCTCTCTTTTTTCAAAGAGAGTAGGAATAGAAGGAAAGGGCTAGGACAGTAAAAGTGGTTAGCTAATCGCTCTCGATATGCCCCGTTCATAGGATAGGATGGGTCGGAGGGGGGAATTCAAGACGTCACATACATCCATGCCTTTGAACAGAAATTCATAAATCGATTGAAAAGTCAATTTATAAAACTGCCCGTACTGGGATTCGAACCCGTGCCCTCCGTAACGGTAGCCAACGATATTGACCACTCGACCACACAGGCGGCATATATATATCTATCGGAGTCATGAATTCATTATTGGGCCCTCTATTGGTGAAGTGAGCCAACTAGTAAAATTGTTAAACTTTTTTAAATCGATGGCTGCCACAGACGAGATATCTCGTAAAAGTTTTCGTGCTCAACACACCAGAGACGAGTTATCTCGCCGATTACTAATTAAAATAATAATTGCAAATTATAGCAGGCGTGCTAGGTAATTACTATTAGTTATCTACGGCAGCTAAAAGGTTAAGTAAAGGGTCCGCCATCTAACATTTTTTTTTTCAACTAGTGCTTTTTTCGTGAATGGTAACACTTAGCTCATGTCTGATTTGACAGATAATTAGTTTTATCCTTCCGCTAAACGAATATGGTTGTGTATACGCTTGACCAACGCTGGGAAATATTGCGACATTACTTTGAAAATCATGGTAATGTTGCAGAATGTGTGCGAAAATTGCGTACGGATTTTGGAAGAAAAGAAGCACCGTCAGCTCCGTATGTTCGTTATCTTGTGAAGAAAGTGAAAGAAACTGGCATCCTCATCGATAAACCAAAGCGTGAAAAGCCAAAAACAGTGCGTACACCCGAGAATATTGCTGCTGTGGCAGAAAGTGTGCGTGAAGCGCCATCAACATCAATTCACCGTCGTTCTCAAGAATTGAACATTTCGGAGACATCATTGAGACGAATTTTGCATAAAGACCTTGGTATGACGCCATACAAAGTCCAATTGGCTCAGGAGTTGAAGCCAACTGACCATCCAATGCGTTTTCGCTTTGCTAAGTGGGCCTGCGATCGACTTACAGAAGATGCCGATTTTGCCAAAAAAATCATCTTTTCAGATGAAGCTCATTTTGATCTTGGCGGGTATGTAAACAAGCAAAATTGTCGCATTTGGGGCACAGAAAACCCGCACGCATACATTGAAAAGCCGATACACCCAAAACGAGTCACTGTTTGGTGCGGATTTTGGTCCAGAGGCATAATTGGGCCATTTTTCTTCGAAAATGAGCAAGGAGTGGCCGTTACAGTCAATGGCGATCGTTATCGGGCCATGTTGAACGAATTTTTGTTCACAAAAATTGAAGAGGAGGATATTGGCAACATTTGGTTTCAACAGGACGGCGCTACGTGCCACACAGCCGAAGCTACACTCGATGTTTTGCGCCCTGTTTTTGAAGATCGCATTATCAGCCGCAGATCTGATGTCGTTTGGCCACCTCGGAGCTGTGATTTGACACCGCTGGACTATTATTTGTGGGGTGCCGTCAAAGATAAGTGTTACGCCGACAAGCCAGAGACAATTGACGCTTTAAAGGACAATATTCGTGAAGCCATTGGTGAAATACAGCTGCACACAATCGATAATGTGCTTAAAAATTGGACCGATCGTGTAGGCTACTGCATGGCCAGCCGAGGCAGCCATTTGAATGAAATTATTTTCCATTATTAACCGGAAAGATTGTACTTTCAAATAAAAAAAGAAATTTGAGAAAATATTCAGTAGTATTTTTTTATTGCATTTTCAAAAAAAAAAAAGTTATTTGGCGGACCCTTTAGAATCATCTCTTTATTATGTGTTTTTTGGTGGATTGTATATTTTTATTTTACGGAGATAGCACTTTTGTAATGTGTATTAACTGGGGTTACTTCACTGTTACGATACTTTATAACGTGTAGAATATCACAACGCACCTAATTTTTTATTTTCTAAAATACCATTTGGCTCACTTCACCTCTAATGAGCCGATTATTATAATACGCTTACATATTTTTTTTAAATATTTGGCAATATAGATATTACTAAATCCAATGAAAATTTCACAAGTCACTCAAAATAAATTGGACAACAATATATATTACAAACACGATCACCCTTGTCGAAGATATCAAATTAAAATGTAATATTAACCCAATAATACTTGAATTCATACCGCTAGATCAGAGCCTTTACTAACGAAACCACGAAAGGTGACGTATCGACGTTAACGGTTAACGTATTAAAACGGTTCTTTGAAAGACCAATAAATTTAACACCTTATAAATTAAACAGTTTTAAAATTTTCATACATAAATTATAATAGCGCTAAATTTTTGAGTACATACTTTGTTTAACCCATAACATGCCATCCTAAAAAATCACGTTCCCTGCCATGATGGCATCTCAGTTTCACTGTTTATTTAGAGTATTTAAATCTAAGTTAGAAGCTAAAAAATAATTTAAAAAATGTATATATGCTAGAATACCTAAAATAACAAATACTTATTGACAATATTAACTTTTCCGGTTCTAATTCTAAGCTCAAGAAATGCGACCCCAATACCCACATTTTCTTAAATATCTATTTTAATATGGGTGATACAATGTTTATAATTAAGGTATCCTTATATCATAGTTTTTTGGACCTTTTGTAGTTTATATAAATACGATAAGATAAGAGGTAAGCGCCCGCTTATCATCG
The DNA here is from genome assembly GCA_031772345.1 of Himalopsyche anomala. Classification (NCBI taxonomy): domain Eukaryota; kingdom Metazoa; phylum Arthropoda; class Insecta; order Trichoptera; family Rhyacophilidae; genus Himalopsyche; species Himalopsyche anomala. Next base: position 3,282,689 of record CM062831.1, on the reverse strand, counting down.
ATCGTTCGTAAGATACTAGGCTGAACGCCGCTAAGCAAAGCGCGCCAGTAGCACATTGATATTTGCACTGAAACGACGTATATTTTACGCGCAACTTAAAATATGATTATTTATTAAAAAACCACGGATTTTTATAAAAAAATGTATGAGGAATGATGCAAAGAGATATTTTAAGGTCCTAAGACTATTTATTTTTTTGAAATTCATAAGAATAAGGCCAATAATGAGGAAACCACTGGGGTCCCTAAAAGACCCCCATCGGTCGAGAAGTATTTTTCTAGTCTCCGAGCCGCGAGAGTTAAGAGATATATTCAATGATTTAATGACTCAACTATTAACGATTGCATCATGGGCATGGTGGTGTTAAAATAATACGAATTTGTACAGTTGGCTTATATTAAAACATTTTTTTATCTTTAATAATTTAAACAGTTTTCGAAAAATAACACTTTTCTGTCAAATGGTTAACGTCTCTGTTTTTCTTTTTTATAAACTCATCCCAGTACAAATTAAGAACAGTTAAGAACTTAAATTTATAATTTTAATTTATACTTAAGTACTTTTAATATAAAAATAAAATCTTAACTAAATATTTAATTTTAACATTACTTTTAAAAACTTTTTAATCTTACTGAATAATTTTAAATTGGTGTTGATTACATTTCAAAGCAGTTGCTTAAAACTCTCTCTTGAAAATTCACATAAAGATCTTACATTTAGCAATGAGTTTAATCGTCTAACATTTTTTCACAGATATAAGCCTATTAAAGGTGAAGTGAGCCAGAACTGTAGATGGCATACGCCGAAATAGCTATAAACTAATTTTATAAAAAAAATCTAGAACCAAATACTTTGGCATCATTAATCTTATTACAATGGAGTTCTACCAAGTAAATGCCAATTCAATCAATTATATATCTTTTAAATATAAATGGTCAGCAACTGACTAACAAACAGTTCTCAAGTTAACAAAAATTGAGATATCTCAAGGTATTGGATGCGGACATGAATAGAAAAAACAAAGTGTATTGTTTTTTAATGGGTTTGGATTTCTAATATTGTTTAAGCTTAGAGGCATGCAGTGGTGCTCTTTTTGTATGCAAAAAACAAATAAATAAATTCGAGTCGTTATTGTTTTTCCGACTCCGATAAAAATAATGTCCGACCCTGATAAACACCAATATTGATATAATTTTTTCACTATCCACACAATAAATTTAAAACAAAACTTGTGCACACGTGTAAATACTTGTAATCCCATGCCTTCCCAAACGTATCAACCGCATCGTCAAAATAAATAACCAGAGCTTGAAGAAGATCTTTTGTTTGTCATTTAATATGTGACATAGCAAAAGGAGCGACATTGTTACAGTAGTATTTCCAGGGCTAAATGCGTACTATCTACAGCTTGGGGATAATCCAAACAAAACCCTTTACGTTTCTAAACCCCTAACTTACCTTCGTAAGATAACAAGAAAGATAAATATTTGCCGTGTCCACTAATATTTTATCCCTTAATATTAATAGAGACAGATACGTTTTGAGATAAAAAAAATCTATAACAATAAACAACAAAATATTTTTTTATTGTCACTGGCAATTCTCAATGCAAAAGAAAAACTTTCGTTGACCTTTTAACTGCCATAAGCGTCTTAAGGCGCACAATTTTCCGTGGACGTAACACGGGTCATACAAATAATGCGTCGGTGTAAAGGGATTTTAATAACCTAAATCAGTTATTTTAAACATTGAAATATGTTGAACACAAGACAACATTCAGCGCTTTTATAAATAAACTTTAATACAATTTAAGATTTCGACTGAAGGTGCTTGGTGGAATTTCAATATTAAATTTGAATCATTCAAATTATGTACACTCCCACAGATTTTGTCACTAACGACCCGGGTTTCGCCTTTCGGCATCTTCAGGCGTTCAAGCGCACGGATGAACTTGAACTGACAGTTCAAGTTCATCCGTGCGCTTGAACGCCTGAAGATGCCGAAAGGCGAAACCCGGGTCGTTAGTGACAAAATCTGTGGGAGTGTACATAATTTGAATGATTCAAATTTAAACTTTAATACATTTTCAATAATGATATATTTAGAAGTTATCATTGTTGCAATAAAATTCGCGGCGTGTTAGATATCACCATACGTACACTTAGCGGCAGTTAAAAGGTTAAATAGTAAAAAAATATGCAAATGATCAGTACTTCGATTGCAGTTTGAACGCGTATCGGCTGATAATTAAATGTGCGCAAAACAACACCTTAATGCACGTCCTTATTTTTTTAATTCTCGTGATCTTACGTTATGATCATGATAAAAAGATCACGTGCAGCTCTGTATTAGACCAAGAATATTTTTCAATTTCAATTTGTATTAGCTTAGAGTCACTTATTCGTAATTTCTACTGTAATTTGTATATTCTGTTCGACACCAATTGTTTACTACCTTTTTATTTTAATTTGTTGATGTACAAATAACACTGTTAAATTATTATATTTCTCATCAGTTGATAATGCTCGCCATGAACGAAACCGGTCGTGATATTGGTAAATAAATGTGGATAAATTAATTTCATAAGCAATTGTTTATTACACCTTTTTATTTCAATCTGTCGTTGTACAAATAACACTCCTTTATTTATTTCTTATCAGTTGATAACACTCGCCATGAGCGAAACCATTCCTGATCTTCGTAAATAAAAGTGAAAATAAGTACAAAGGAATATTGTGTATTTTTTAAAATAAAACATCTCCATTTACTAGTATTAAAATATTAATAGTAAATTTTGAGTAAGTATATTAGCACAAATTTGTTTTGATATGTTTGACTTCATAAAAGAGCAAGTGAGGTCATTGGACGAAAATTTTGAGACCCGCGATCTATGCAAAACAGGACTTGAACCCGAAAGCTTTGAATGGTTATATTACTGATTTCTTACTGAATACATTATATTCAACCCTCCGTATACTTGTAGCGTTTATTATTTTGAAGCGTGAGAACTCTTATTTATTTATTTTTTCACCACGTCCGTTTATAATGTGGAGCATATGGAATCCTTATGAAGTTCTTGTAAAAACATTAGTGTTTTTACGAGAGCTGCTTGTTACTCAGTTGCTCAACTTTTCTATTTCCAAAGAGATTAGGAATATAAGGCTAGGGCTAGGACAGGACTAGCATTCGCTACGCCTCGTTCATAGGATAGGACGGTTGGAATGGGGGAATTTAAGACATCTCATACATCCATCTTTGAAAAGAAATTCATCAATCAATTTATAAAAACGGGTTCGAATACCTGTGACCTCCGTAACCAAAGCCAACGACGTTGACCACTCGACCTCGCCGGCCACAAATCCTAATATTATAATATTCTTAATTTTTTGGGTCTATGGCGCAGCGGTTAGCGTTGTTGGCTTTCGTGCCGGATTTCACGGGTTCGCGACCCAGTACGAACCGTATTTTTTTGATCGATTTCTTAAGAAAAACACAATATTCCTTTGTACTTATTTCCACTTTCATTTACAAAGATCAGAACCAGTTTCGCTCAACTGATTGGCATTGGGGAAACTGTTCTTGATCTTTGTAAATAAAAGTGAAAATAAATACAAAGTAATATTGTATTTTGAACAACCTGTGAACACCCTAAAACTTATCGATTTCTGTTCGAAGACTTGGGTGTTTTATGTCTAAAAACTCCCTCTCACCCTTTCCGATCCCTTATTAACTAGGCGTAGTAAAAGCGATCATTTAACCACTAGTCCTATCCCAGTCTTATCTTTATACACCTACTACTCTCTTTGAAAAAGAGAGGTTGATCGACTGAGTAACAAACAGTTCTCGTAATGAAATTTGTGTTGAGATGTCACCATAAGAAGGTCATATGGAGGGCATCCAATCCCGGGATCTCGTTTAATTTTCTGATCCTGAAATTCCGGGATCGCCGGATCCCGG